>JBBIGC010170618.1:0-15580 GCA_037576955.1 Lepidarchus adonis
TGTGTGTGTGTGTGTGTGTGTGTGTGTGTGTGTGTGTGTGTGTGTGTGTGTGTGTGTGAGTGTGAGAGAGAGAGAGAAAGAGAGAGAGAGAGAGAGAAAGAGAGAGAGAGAGTCAATTAGAAATTACTGAGCATATCAGGCCAGAGGTTTTGACAACTGTTTTGGCCTAAGGCCTGACTTTAGTTTGAAAATATGGGCAACTATTTGTTGGGAAGAATAAACCTTACACAAATTTATCTTAAAGAAAAAAGTTTACATTGTTATACCAGACGCGAAGAGACAAAATTGCCTGGCTAGATCTCGGCATCCAGCTCACGTACGTAGAAAAAGCTAACGATGGGTCTTGTTTTGTTCTCTCAAGGCCGGCATGATACGTACTGACTTGGATGAATATTTCATCGAGCCATTGGAGCGTGGCACACAGGAACACGAAGAGAATGGGCGAGTGCACGTGGTGTACAGGAGATCCGCTCTCCTGCAAGCTCCTTCAGACGCCTCCGTGGACTACCAGCCCCTTGGTATGTGCTCCAGCCTTCGCAATTGCATGCTTTGTTTTTTTTCATCCATAGTGTAATCTTTAACCAAGGACTATGGAGGTCTGGCCCATCCTGTTCCCAGCCCTCTCATTCAGCCCTCTGGCTTTCCACTTTGGAATCTTTTCCCCTTGCCCACTCAAATCCTCATTGTTTGTTGACCTTGACTTTAAATTGCTTGTCAGCTCTGCTTTCCCTTAACCACCAGGCAAACAGTGATCTCTACCAATGATTAAACTGCTGCTTGCTCACATGTATGGTATGGTTACATTAAACCCATTTAGCCCTTTTTGCACCATGTATTGCCTGGATTCTAGCTTCCAAATGTGAAAGCCTTGGTACTGCAGACCCTTATGTCAAGCAATTTGTTCTTCTGCAATTTCTGTGTTATAACCCTCATTCAATCAGGGCAACAAATCTTCCAGTCGCATGCAGCTTCTTGATATTTAATATAATCAACTCCTGAGTCTACTTAAAAATGTTCTGTAACAATTAAAAATCCAACCATAACTGCAAGCAGTTATAAAGGGCCTGGGTATACATAATGTAATGCAGCCTGGAACTCAAATGTGTACCCTTGGCATAGGGTTTAGGTAATGGCCAGAATTGTTTTGACACATTAAGTCCAAATGGTTTGATATGATTGAAATGTTTGAGCTATAGTGTATGAATGATATAGTGATGTTTTACAAAGTTTGGCATTCCAAAACATGTTGCGGTGATAATGTGTGCCAAATTGTAGTGCCCCCTATGGACAGAATTTGTTTGCAATTGGTAGGTGTCCACAGAATCTTTCAGTGATTAAATATTTCTGGTTTTATTAAGATAGGCTAATTACATCTTACGATATAGGCAATACAGCCATTATATGGTCACACCTTCCTATTTAATTGACACATAAGATTGTTACGATTTGTTATCGTACTTAAAAACTTATTGGAATATTAAGGAATTTTAAATTCATCCCATATGGTTCTGGAGATATTTTAATTGGTTCTTGAGAAATCTACATGTTTCACTGATAGTGCCCCCTATGGAGCAAACTGCCAAATCTTTTGCTGGTGTCCACAATTGCCTTAGGGGAAATAGCTTTAAAGTCTTTTCAAGTTTTTTTCCAAAATGGGAGGAAATATATGTGGCAGAAAGGGGCAGTTCTGGGTGCATTTTATTTCCCTGAACAAAATCTTCAATGAAATCTGAAAAAAATCTAATCTAATAGCCGATTTGTTTCAAATTTGGCTTCTGTGTGTGATTAAAAACAATACTGTGAAGTTTCATCAAGATTCACATTAGCATATATGAGCTGCTGAATTTGATTGGCTATATGGCAAAGCACTTTATGACATGTATGCAAATGTGGTCAAGTATACGTATACCAAATGTTTTATTTAATATTGTAAGATATTGGCACGTCTCAGTTATAGCACCCACTATTTAACAAAGTGCAGCCTCCTTTGCAGGTGTCCAAAGTGTGGCGTGGCCATGAAGTATACCAAGTTTGGTTATGTTTGGATGTTTATCTGAGAAAATTTACAGGCCAATTCTACAATATTGATTGACACATAACTTTGTAACAGTTATCAGATCAAAATTTTTTTGATAAAGTTTTGCCTCCACAGAGCGTTGATGATGTATGGCAACTTTCATGAGAATTGGGTGAATAGTCTCTTTTCAAAACAGAGGAAAAAATTGGAGAAAATGGGCGTGTTATGAGTAGGGAAAAATAATTTAAAAAAATAATAATTAAATAAATAAATAAAAACTATAATAACAAACATTCTTACAACTAACAGTAAAATAAATCTGTGTAAACACTAGCTTCAGCTCTGGTAGGATCTTTGTGGACTAGCAACTCTTAATAACAAATGTAAATGCACTTTACATACAGCATATATTTAGATAGCATTTGTAGATGGGTCACCCTCCTCTAATATCTACTTTTTTAAGGAATGGTTTAGCAAATACTCAATACTCAATTTTTACAATTTTCCAAAAATGCAATCAGTCAAAACATATTTTTAATCAGTAGTCACCTATATTGTTTCCAAACCCAAAAGGTTCACCCAAGCCACATTCATTTCCTCCTTAAGGTCAATATGGCATGTATGGGCAGTGTATGAGTGGTTTATGATTTAGTGTTAACTATTAAAATAGACAGCCATTTTAGACAACACCAGGACTAGAGAGAACTGATCTTAGATCGGATTATTCCATACTTCTAAGTGGTTCGTGAAAACAGACCCTGGTTTGGCTACATTTTGATGTTTTTGTCTGTTTTTATAGCATATAGCACATCACTCTGTGTCACACTGTGTCCTAAACCCCATGGAAAAGTCTGCCCTAATGGATGTGGTTTGAACAAGTCAATATATGTTTTGGGGATGTTATTAAGGAATTTATTTGGAAAATGATTTGGTGACTATTGACTATAGTGTTTGTTTGCAGTAAGATATAGAAGCAAAATTTGAACTTCAAATATGTTTTAACTGATTGATTAGTTGATAATTGTATACATTTATAAGTTTACTGAATCATTCCTTAACAAATGGCATTTTGGGTGATTTTTTTTGCACTTTAATTTTAGTTGTGGAAATTATTTTAGAATTATAATATAAAAGTAGGAAGCTCCAGGCCTACTCTATAGCCCTTTTTAGATTTTTTCTCATTCATTCACCTCTAAATGGAGAAGGGTTGTCTGGTTGTTCCAGTTGCCATGGTAATGTGATTGCGAGCCATTGTTCTAGATGGGATGTATGCAGGAGTGAGAAATGATTACCCACTCTGTGCCGGTTGCTTGGAAATCCCAGTTCACTTGTGACAGCCTAGGGAACAGGGATCTTTCCCTGACCAGCAGACCATATGTATTCCTCCCACTGCTGTAGCCAGTCTGTTTTCTGTAACAGGCTTTAAATTGTTTGTCCATCTTTATTTGCTTTTCAGTCCCAAAGAAAAAGGCATGGTTCTTGATTCAGATCTGTAGTTCTTGGCTGGTTTGGTATTGTTGGATTTATTCATGAACAGTATGTTGTCTTGCTGTTCAATTATTCCTAGCCATTTGTGGCTGTATAATACATTACAGTAGAGCAGCTGCAGAAGCTTTGCTCAGGAAAGAGGATCTAGACACTATTGCCCATTTTATACTGTATGTACAACACAACTCTGGTATAGATTTCTTTCAATAACTACCATTTTAGCTTTGCAGACTGAGTGAGTTGTGACACTGTCTTGGCCTTGGCTCTCAGTGGTGTTTGGGTAAGTATATATATATATATATATATATATATATATACACTGCTCAAAAAATACAGTTAACACTGAAATAAGACATCCTAGATATGAATGAATGAAATATTCTAATTAAATACTTTGTTTTTAACATAGTTGACTGTGCTGACAACAAAATCACACAGAAATTATAAATGGAAATCAAATTTATCAACCCATAGAGGTCTGGATTTGGAGTCACACTCACTTAAAAATATCCAATTAGCATTGTCTTGCATTAGGAGGAACCCAGGGCCAACCGCACCAGCATATGGTCTCACAAGGGGTCTGAGAATCTCATCTCAGTACCTAATGGCAGTCAGGCTACCTTTGACGAGCACATGAATGGCTGTGCAGCCCCCCAAAGACATGCCACCCCACACCATTACTGACCCGCTGCCAAACTGGTCATGCTGGAGGATGTTTCAGACAGCAGATCATTCTCCACGGCATCTCCAGACTCATGTCTGTCACATGTGCTCAGTGTGAACCTGCTTTTATCTGTGAAGAGCGCAGGGCACCAATGGCGAATTTGCCAATCTTGGTTTTCTCTGGAAAATGCCAAACGTCCTGTGGATGTCAGGACCTCATACCACCCTCATGGAGTCTGTTTATGACCCTTTGAGCAGACACATGCACATTTGTGGCCCGCTGGAGGTCATTTTGCAGGGCTCTGGCAGTGCTCCTCCTGTTCCTCCTTGCACAAAGTCAGAGGTAGTATCCTGCTGCTGGGTTGTTGCCCTGCTACGACCTCCTCGTTGTCTCCTGATGTACTGGCCTGTCTCCTGGTAGCACCTCCATGCTCTGGACACTACACTGACAAACACAGCAAATCTTCTTGCCACAGCTTGCACTGATGTGCCATCCTGGATGAGCTGCACTACCTGAGCCACTTGTGTGGGTTGTAGACTTCGTCTCATGCAATCACTAGAGTGAAAGCACTGGCAGCATTCAAAAGTGACCAAAACATCAGCCAGCAATCATTGCAATTGAGAAGTGCTCTGTGGTCATCACCTGCAGAATTGGGGATGTCTTACTAATTGACCTATAATTTCCACCTGTTTATTTTATTTGCACAACTGCATGTAAATTTATTGCCAATCAGTGTTGCTTCCTAAGTGCACAGTTTGATTTCACAGAAGTGTTATTTACTTACATGGTGTATTTTTTTGAGCAGTGTATATTTATAGAGAGAGAGTGAGAGAGAGAGAGAGAGAGAGAGAGATTGAGAGAGAGAGAGAAAGAGAAAGACAGTGAGATATATAGATGGCTTTTTATTAGATCTTTAACTAGTATTTCAATGAGCACATACCATACATGGAAGTAGAATATAGTTTTCAAACCTGAAATAATCCAACGTTTTTTTATTATTTACAATGCCAAACAGAGAAATTCTCAATATTCAACATCATTTCTAGACCACTTTTCATTCATTTTACATTCATTGCTTCATTTTTTACACAGACTTGTGCGGTCCATGTCAGCTAGTTTGCTTACATATTAATGCTTGGATGCATGGTGGATATGCAGAAGAATTGGGTCAGAAACATGCAATGCCCACTAGAAGAGAAATGTTATTGGAAGGTGTGTAAATGTTGGCTCGGAGCTGTTCTGTATATTCAATTCCTCTTATGGAGCATGGAGTCCCTAGTGTTTAGGTCAGCATGTTTATGAGCTGGATTTAAAAACAATCAATACCTTTTTCACACTGGGCCTCAAACAGCTATGTAAAGAGCAGTAGGGCCGTCCCATCCATAAGGCAAATAATCTCAGCCATGCTGTGTTTTTCACTCATACTCTCCCTATGATGTTGAACTCCTCTTAAAACAAACTAAACTGAGAGGATTACACACTGGAGAGTGATATTAATCAGCCAAACATTATTCCTCTTCAAAGTCATATTGTGCAAATATGGCACTTGGTGTGAATAATTGTGTGTAAGTGTTCCCCCTAGTCACTGGACAGACTGTCAGTTTGTGCTTGTTACGCTTTCTGAATAGAGGCAAGATGATGTGGCAGCACATTAGAAACATGTTGAATGCTGTTTGTGAACACGTTCCTTAAAATTTATATTACATACAGTGCCATACACAATTACTCGCACCCCCAGTTAAGATGTGTTTTTAGGCTTATAAGAATTTAAATTTTTTCAATAAAATATAGGCTTACAACACAATCAATACAACCCCCTTTTCCAACAGCACTTAGCATATCAAGGTTGGATAATACAGAGACTGTTCTGGTCAAACTGGAAGCATTGTGGAAAGAGAAATGGTCCAGAATCCCAGTCTCTGTATTCAACAACCTTGTGAAAAGTTATAGGTGAAGATTAAGGGCTGACTTGTTGACAAAAGTGGGTTGAATGAAATAAGAGAATAGGTGCCAATAATTGTGGCATCACATGATTTCATGTAAAATTGTATTCTTAATGTGGGATTTTCCCCAGTGAATAGACACTTCAGTTAAAGGTTTTGGACGCCCCCCCAAAAAACCTATGAACTCATCACAATATCAGTATATTCAATAGTGCCTTTAAATAATCATTATCTACACATATTAATTATTCCAGAAAAAATATTTTAAACATTTTACTTACTTGAGTCTTGATTTATCTCTAAAAACAACAAGGTGCTGTCCTCCAAGGCAGGTTCCCAAGTTGTATCACTTCATGGCCAGATAACCCGGACTATTTATCCATTCTGCCATCCAATAGCATTGCAGAACAGAACAATATGACCTATTAGCAATGAAAATTTGGTTTAAAAAGAAAAAAGAGGGAAGGTTTGTTTTTTTTATATTTAAATGTGATGTTGTAATATTACAACAGTGGGTTTCTGGGGGTCAATCAGGGGTGGCAATAATTGTGGATATTGTTGTAACTGGTGTTTTCCATTGTATTTTTTTTAATCATCATCATAATTTTTTCTTTTATCTCCTTCTTCTTTCTTCTTCTCTTTCTTCTTCTTCCCCCTGTTTCTGTCCCCTGACATGTCCAGCAGTTTTGATAATAGCAATGTTTTGTGTCTGGATACTATGGTCTAATTAGCAATGCTTGTGTACAGTTTTTTGCTCAGATGTACAGTTTCCAACACCCTATTAACCCTGCAGAATACCATAGCAACCGCCACAGATTTCATTGCAATCAGTTAGCAACACCATAGCAAGCACTTGGGACACCACAGTGTCAACCTCACAACTGATTAATGAACAAGAAACATCTTTAAAAACATAGTACCAGAGGAATTACTTAATCTGCTTAATCAATCTTCCCTAGTTATTTAAATTAGTCCTGCAACCGGTAAAGATTAACATTTTTTGTTGTTGTTGCAAACCACAGGCCACCCTTAATCATGGCCTTTTTTGACATATTTTTGGATTCTTCACGATATTATGCAATATCCAATTCCACCAATTGGCTAGGACACTATGGCTTGATATAAGCACCAAGGGTAAAAAAATACCACATACCACTCACCAAATGCAAGTAAAAATCAATGTTGGAGAATAAAAGAAATCAGGTCAGAAGCCATTAGTGGGTTGCTGAAAAATAAGACCATTACTACCACATGCAGGTTGATTAACTCTTGATTAACAATTCTTTTATTGACCCTTGCTGTCTACAGACACTAGAGCTCGACACAAGAAATGCAACGACTGATCTTTGCCCATTTACTCTTGATACAACACTTCAGGTGCCCAACAGTAATTGGTTACTGTTGTTGCCTCTTCATGATGCATCATACATTTTTAACAGATATTGACTGATTATAGGCCTGTTAAGCACACCCATTCTGTGTCTAATAAGTAATGCTGTTGTAATGCCTGCTAAATGAGGCCTGTCATTGCTGAATATACTATGGACTTTTCACATAAAGACTTTGCCTGGATTGCAGAATATGTCTTTCTAAAACCCCAGTACACAAAAAGGAAAGTCAACCATGCTATGGCCACCATACACGTTCAGACCATAGCAGTTGTTTTGCCAAAATAGATGATATTTCAACTTTAGCCCAGAAAATGCCTAATTTACCCAAATGCAAGTTGAAATGTGGATTTATTATATTTCCTTTTAGTCCACCTGAGATGAGCTTTGAAGAAGTGTACCCTAAACATTTGGTGGCCTTTCTTTATACACTTGACCTGCTTATAATGGAATGTTAAAAACTGAAATATTCTTTAAACATTTCACTCTTATTTTGCCCTTGCCTAAAGATTTGGTTGGAGGCATCAAATAAAAAAGAAATTATATTAATAAAATACAATGATGCTGGTCTTCCAAACCATTGAAAACAATTTCTTTGTCATTTGTTAGTTTAATAAAAGATGATTTATTAAACTCCTGATTATTGTTTTTGTTGAATTTTACCTTTCTACTTTTCCAGAATTGGTGTTTGAAAGTAAGATTTTTCTCAAAATAACAAAATTAGATGGTGGTGGGGTGTGAGGTATGGGAATTGCCTCAGGTTTCCTACCTTTAGGTTTCTAAGATTAGGCATCTTCAACATTGGCATGTCTTTGCTAGCTTTCTTATTAGAATTTACAGTTAGCTGTCTGTATAAATCAATGATAACATGCCCTAAATAAAAGGAATTCCTTCATTCTTCTTTCTGTCTGGAGAAGAGTAGCGTCCTCTTCTACTTCTGTAAAGAAAATGTTGGATCAGTTACATGTTTTGTCTAAGTGAGCACTGAACAAGAGTCTTTTCAGTGTATATACTGTATTACATAGGGCACCTATCAGGCTTAAACTGACTCCTTGCAAAAGCTACAACCTGTTATTCTGAACATGAAGCATAGAAATTGTGTATGAATGCGGTTACAGTAGATTCAGATAGTAGTAGATTTATGTTTTGCCATAATGAATCATACAGTACATCAACCATGTAAACTAGATGTTCCACAAGCAGCACCTCATCCATCCAAAAGTGAGGTCTGAAGGCTCAGGATATGGATATACATATATGGATAACATCAGCCTGTTGACAGACCCTATTTGGTGCAAATTGCAGTCTTTGCATTTAGATGAGTACCTTGCCTTGTCACAACGCATGTTGGTGATGTTGGTGATTTGTGGCAGCTTGTGCAGATTGGCAGGTTGTCCAGACCACCATTTAAGAAAAAAACTTGCATTATAATATTGCTGCCTTCTTGTTAAAAGAGTAAATCAGATTGAACTTGTGAGGGGGAACTCATCACTTCAGAAATATTCACTGATTAATAGAGGCCAGAAGATTTGTTAAATGCACTTTTTAGAGGAGGCTTTTAGAGGAGATGGGATATAACAATGCATGGAAATGCAAAAACGTGACAATGCATTGCGTAGAATAATTTTTCTATTAATTATGACATTTGATGTAACTGTATTGTTCAACAAGTACAATCAACAGCTCAGTTCAGCACACACATGTCAGACATCACCATCCTTCCTAGAGCTCTAGTTTCACAATTTAATAAATTAATAAATTAATAAACTTAACAGGCATAATTTTTCAAATTGCATACTAAATATTGTTTGTTGACTTCATTATTTACTTTGACTTCAGTATTGGGAATCTAATTCAGTCATAGAATTCATGGTTACATACTTAGGGACTGTACAATGTGAAAAAAAAGAAATGGTTAGCAAAGCTTTTTTGGTAAATATACATGACTAAGCATTAATATTTTATAATATTATAATATTTAAATTTGTTTTCAGTCTAACTTTGATAAATTAATCTTGAGTGTATCATACCATGAGCACTTAACTGTCAGCTGAACTGAATCAAGACTTGACTGTATTATTATACTGTACCTCTAATGCATAAAAACCTGACTGTCGGTTCACTGTAATAAAATAAAATATAATAATAATAAACTATATTTATATAGACATATTATATAGACATCCCTTTAATAACAAGGAATAACAATTACAAATAAAGTCAACATAAACTTAGCCGCTAGAAAGTCTTCCCAGGATGAAAGATTCAGATTTTTGGAATTTTTTCCCCACACAGCTGT
Organism: Lepidarchus adonis; assembly: GCA_037576955.1. Taxonomy (NCBI): domain Eukaryota; kingdom Metazoa; phylum Chordata; class Actinopteri; order Characiformes; family Lepidarchidae; genus Lepidarchus; species Lepidarchus adonis. The sequence continues at coordinate 9,800 of JBBIGC010170618.1, forward strand.
GTTCTTCTGAGCCTGGGCTGGTGAGCTGAGAGGAATCTGGTGAGCTGGCACAAATGAGATATATTTAATGATGACAATAGCAAAAGAAAATGAAGGCAGTCGCTAAAACACATAATGGGCAGATGAATGGAGTCAAATAATCTCTCCCCCAAAATTTGCCAGAGAAAGGAGAGAAATGCAAACGTGTGTAAGACTTTAAATGAAAGCTAAGACACTGGGTGACATTAATCCGCTTATTGGTGCTCTGCGTTACATTCATAATAACTTCATAACTAAATGGGTAAAGTTTACTAATTGGATGCATATTCACTGCAATTTTACAACTCTGGCCTGGGAAGGGTTTTCCAAACCAATGTTGCATGAGCAGACATCAGCTCAAAGAGGATATGGCAATAGTTTAACCAAACAGTGGCATTAGTTTAGTAGAATTGCTCCCAATAGTAAAAATGGCAAAAACAATAGCTAAACCAACCAGGACTAATGTGGCCAACAGCGAACAAGATGGAATGTTGTAGCTGTTCCTTTATTGTTCAGTAATGTTCAAGGCTGTTCTAGATACATTACAGGTGTACTGGGGTCCACGCAGAGGTCATCGACCAGGAACATCTGTTCTCCTCTGGAATGTTATGGCCCTGGAATCCACTTAGTTACAAGTCAACAACCACAGACAATTGGCCTTTCTGGCACATTAGAGAAGAACCACTTTGCATACACATAGGAAGGGAGCCATTGTGATGGCAAGGTACTTGATTGTGAGTAATAGCATCTTCTTAAGAGCAGTTCCAGAGTTCCCTCCTCCTACTATGTGCTGTCAAAGGACTTGACAAAAATATTTTTCCACATGAGAAACAAAGAGTTTTGAAGGGATTTCCTTTCAGCCGAATACAGAAGGCTTGCCACATTCTCCTCCGTCATCAGTTTGGACCCAGCGAATAAATCAGCAGCACATGCCAACAGGAAAGGGAAGACAGATCTTTGTGTGGTGTAAACAAATAAATGAGAAGCAGGTTTTATTCTGCTCAGAAACAGAGTTATGGGATGACCTAAGGAAAAAAAAAGAAACTTCACAAAACAATTGGGTTTTATGAGCATCATAAAACTTTCAGCTGTACAATCAACTGCCTCATTACAGTCACTTCAGGCCCTGTTCTGGTATTTATTGAAGTTTATGTTGGAGAGAATCTCCCAAAAAATTGAAGAATAAGCTTTTTTGGTCATGGTCATTATTTGTAGTTTATGATCTTTGGAGAATTAGTTTGGCAGTGTGTCTAAAGAAGTTAATCTGTCATTTTTACATACTATCATCTATTTAACTATGACAGGAAAGCCTAGGACAATCTGATATCAATATCATCATAAATTGCTTTGCATAATGTCACAATATGCTGTCTGCGCTATAAAATCCTGTATTTTCAGTACTAAAAAACATCAACTTCATGTATAAAAGAGTATAATAGCCCTGTTTAACTGTAAATAGTGTAACAAAATTAAACTCATACACAGTGATGTATTTACAGTGCTCGTCAAATTGTTTTGTTCATTTTCTAAGTGAAAATTTTAATTTTCCATTATTGTGGAAAATACTTGGCCTGTTTAAAATGTATGTTCTTATGTGCAGGGTATTTATTCACTTAGAAAATTAACAAGATACAGGATTTTAAAAAGGGTGTGGACATTTTCACTTAGGTTTATAAGGATGTTTTAGTTGTTGCGCCATTGGAGCTTTCATCTCTGCCAGCCTATTAAATATTATATGTAGTGATGCGTATGGTGCACTGAGAAAATGTCTACTCCTCCTCCAATTTAGCCTCCATTGTATATTTTTAGCAAAGCTATTTGATATTTTCTTACTTTTGAGCCACATGCTGTGAAAGGATCTAACCATTTTTCCGAAGTCGGCAGCGAATACAGTGCATTACTTAACATTTTACCTAATGGGTATGTTTTCACTTATAGATTGATCTGTGTGGATTAAGGGTTGTGTGAAGAGTTCAAGACCCCAGGAGTCTGGTTTTCATATTGACCTTAACACCGTGCACCGTGACCTTACGCTGATCCCCAGGTCTGGGAAAAAAAACATCTTCCTTCTCTTCCTATCGTATCATGGCCTCATTTTAAATAAAATATCGATGACTCTAATCCATCTGTGAGCTAATGAGACAGTTTATCCATGGGGAACTGTCTCTCCAGTTCATTAAGATGCACCCCACATTATTGTTTTAGATAAACGACCAGAGGCAAAGGATCTGCTTGTGCTCTCTTAGAAGAAGAGGCTTGATGCACATTTTTGAGTTTTTAATTGGAACCACTAGTCAAAGTTCCTTTTTGTATGAGCACTCCATTGCTGTCAGAGTAGCGCAGAGGGGCCACAAAGTATGCAGTCCTTTTCCTTTCCTAAACCAGTCGTCAACAATGAAAACTTTCCTGCGACTTGTCATGCATTGGCATTATCTAAGGAGAGTTTGTGCATATTGTCCTAAAATAAATTTTGTGTGAAATATCAATCATAGATTGTGATGCCAATGTTCTTTCCATATGCTCTCTCAAAAATAAAGTGTAATAGTTAAGGTCTTGCCAGATGAATTCTTTCCACCAAACCTTGTTATAATTATCCTCTATATTCCTGGCTTTAAATCTGGAGACAACCTTAGGAGTATTTTACATCACTTGAGTGTATCAGAGCTGGTCAGTTAAGCTGGGAACGTTCGTTCCATTGAATCACCCAGCAGCCATGCCATCTGGCACTGAAAAAGGAAGTTCTTTATTACCATCCCACAATACCCTTCTTCTTCACTTTCTGTGCGAGTGCTGCCAGCGTTAGAGACTCTGGCAAAAAAATGGAAATCCTAGAATTCCTGGTCCAGTGGGATGATGTCATTGCTACCCAGCTTATTTTATTCCACAGATTTGTTCATCAGCAGAAATTGGAAAGATTTCAGAGCATTCAGTGTTTTTCTTTTTGTCTTTGAAAATACTACATAATTTGAGGACATTTTAAGGGCTGTATTGGCTGTCTTGTGGGTAAAGAGTACATCTGTGGTTTCTGGAGATGACAACCATTTTAGGGCATTTTGAGACATTTAATGATTGCAGGCCTCTTATGTCAGCGTAATTGTTGCCAGTGTCCCATGGTTTCTAAAGCTCCAGGATTTCTTCTGGACACTCTTTTGATGTAAGTATCTGTGTCATTTTTGAAGCGAATAAATTTCACATCCTCTTGTGATATCAGAACCAGATTCCTCTAATGCTGAATGTCCTGAAGCGTTTTGCTGGGGTTACAGTGAGGTTCTGTTTGCTTTTTAGCAAAAGCTAAAAGTGCACCTGGCTTCTCTTAGACAAAGCTTAGTATTAAGACCTTGTCGCATTTCCGTCAGTGTAGCCACATGTGTTTTTGTTTAGCGAGAAGAGGACTCCGGAGAGCACCATGCCTCTGTGTGAGTGCAAGTCTGTTTGTCTGTCCGTCTGGCTGTGTGTACGCACAGCCGCGCTCTTGGATGAGATACATCTGGTCGGTTATGGAGGTCTTTCCCCAGGAGGACGTCCCACACTCAGACGCAAGTGAAAAAACACAGGTTGTATTCTTGCTGCCATATGAGATATGAAAAGCCTGTCGCCCTCTAGACCCCACGGAACCTCTGTGGCTTTGTGAGAATTCAGTTGTCAGGTCGTTGACAACATGAGTGATGTTTGAAAAGGGCGCCAAGTGTCACGTCAGCTCGTGAGGAAAAGCCAGGATCAAGTCTGACAGAGGTTTTCCACTGCCTGTTTACTTCATTCAGCATGATTTATTCATGGCACGTCATTTTCGATTTTGGATAGGGACGGTCCTCAGTCATGGGAAGCATCTGTAGTCTCTAGGCATTGTTTACACTTGGTATTAACTTATGATCACCACGATTGAGAAAGTGAGGTTTGTAGCCATAGATTGAGCACATTCAAAACAAAGAATTTTTGGTTCAAATAGCCAGGGATGTATAGGTGGGTACTGTGTCAGATGCCATCCACAGACAGTGCATGGTTTGTGTATTTTCATGTTTACAGCACCATGTTTGAAAGCAGATGCCTAAAATAACTTGTTTATGTTATATAAACCTTGATAGCGGCAAGAATGATACTGAAAGTTGGAAGGAACGCAAGTGTCATTTGAGCGTGAATGTAGACACACTGACGGCATTGTGTTTATATTCATGCAGAGGCATGACCACAACAAGCTGGAAGGGTAACTAGATCCGCAAACAGTTCAGTTAGAAAAGAGGTCTTCATTGAGATGCGTATAAGGGCAACACGTAGACGGGAGAAGCATGTTAATGCCCAACACCCATCTTCCTCAGTACCATTTGAAGAGAGGCAACCTCAAATAATGATGCTCCCACCTTCATACTTCACATTGGGTATGGCCAACCCTTCTTTCTTCAGCATGAACTGTTGCCAAATAGTTTCATTTTTCATTTTATCTGACCAGAATGCATTGTCCCAGAACAGCTATTTATTTCAATTTGCATGGTGAGAAAATACACTGTTCAAAAAAATTAAGGGCACACAAAAATAAGACCTTCTAGATATGCATTAATGAAATATTCTTTTTAAATAAACTTTTTGAATGTGCTGACAGCAAAATCACACAAAAATTATCAATGAAAATCAAATGTATCAACCCATGGAGGTCTGGAAATTTGAGTCACACTCAAAATTAAAGTGGAAAAACACACCACAGGCTGATCCTACTTTCATGTAATGTTCTTAAAACAAGTCAAAATGAGGCTCAGTAGTGTGTGTGGCCTCCATGTGCATGTATGACCTCCCTACAACACCTTAGCATGCTCCTGATGAGGTGGCGGATGGTCTTCTGAGGGATCTCCTCGCAGACCTGGACAGTCTGTGGTGCAATGTGGCATTGGTGGATGGAGCGAGACATGGTGTCCCAGCTGTGCTGAATTGGATTCATGTCTGGGGGGCTAGTCCATCAGTGCATCAATGCCTTCGTTTTGCAAGAAATGCTGACACAGGTCTAGCATTGTCTTGCATTATGAGGAACTCAGGGCCAACCGCACCAGCCTATGGTCTCACAAGGGGTCTGAGGATCTCATCCCGGTACCGGATGGCAGTCAGGCTACATCTGGCGAGCACATGAAGGGCTGTGTGGCCCCCCAAAGACATGCCACCCCACACCATTACTGACCCACTGCCAAACCGGTCATGCTGGAGGATGTTGCAGACAGCAGAACGTTCTCCATGGTGTCTCCAGAATCATGCCTGTCACATGTGCTCAGTGTGAACCTGCTTTCAACTGTGAAGAGCACAGGGCACCAATGGCGAATTTGCCAATCTTGGTTTTCTCTGGCAAATGCCAAACGTCCTGCACGGTGTTGGGCTGTAAGCACAACCCCCATCTGTGGACGTCGGGGCCTCATACCACCCTCATGAGTCTGTTTCTGACCGTTTGAGCAGAAACATGCACATTTGTGGCCCACTGGAGGTCATTTTGCAGGACTCTGGCAGTGTTCCTTCTGTTCTTCCTTGCACAAATGTGGAGGTAGTGTCCTGCTACTGGGTTGTTGCCCTCCTACGGCCTCCTCCATGTTTCCTGACGTCAGTAAGGGTATTTCTAAGTTGGCTATTGAGACAAAATTTGCACCACATGTCAATATCAACTCAAGTATTTAATTCATGTAAAGACATCTAAACATTTAAAACCATAAATTGAGTTATGTGTAATAAAGTGAAAAGACACAGGGAAAATGTATTGAACACATGAAGATAACAAGGTGCAAAATGGCATAG
>JBBIGC010170628.1:0-15579 GCA_037576955.1 Lepidarchus adonis
TATATATATATATATATATATATATATATATAATGTATGTATGTGTGTAGAATGAAAATAAGCCATTCATCATTATCTATCTGACCACACAGTCCTGTGAGCTGTGCAAACACAAACCATGATTCAGAGCAATTCCAACTTGATCCTGAACATCAAATGCTAAACTACAGGAATTAATGACAAAATCAAACAAAATAGGAAATTTGCTCTCATTAAAATTTCAGAGGCAGTGCAACTAATAAAAATAAAAAGTGATAAAATAGTACGTGTGAGATGGTAAGAATGTGAATGTCATCAGTGATCGTCAGTATTGTGTTATCACAAATTTTTATAATGGGGGAGATGACTGATAAGGTTAAATACTTTTTAGGCTCATTTTATCACTGTAAAGCACGTTTAATTACCTCTGTATTTATTCATATGCCATACAAATAAACCTGCCTTCACTTGCTTTCTAAAAGAAAAGCAATTGTGTGCTGTTTGAGGTTCACTCAAAGTAACGCTGTACGTTTCCTCACTGTAGACCTGGAGGAGGGCTGCTGTGTTTTTCCTTATACTGTTTGTGGTGAATGGCTTAATATTGAAGTGTGTACATGTGGCTTTCTTTCTTTTCTGCTCGGTCTTGGCACATGCCATTAAATGGTGTAAAACTGATTTTGGTGGACAATTTTCTTTGTGCTGTGCTTTCTTGATATAAGCTGTTGACCCTCCCAGTGAAGTGACCTGGGGTTAACGTCTGCTCCATGTGTGCTGAGCTAGCAGGTGTGACAGGTGCTTTATTGCTTCTTGGCCTGTTACTGTTTGTTTTTCCTCTTAACTTCCTGACAGATTGAACCACCTATTAACTGCTGATATTAGTCTTCACAGAGTGGATACAGAAAATGGCATATGCAAATGAGCCCTCTAATCAATCACAGCGCTGTTTACTGTGTGTTGTGAGCTTCCTGACCCATCACAGGCCCATGGCTTTTAATGAATCCGGCAGAAGTTTCAGGTCCGGTGTGTGGCGAGTGTGTAAAATGCTCCTAATTTTTTGTATCTTGTGAAAACTGCTGTTGGTGAAAATCAATCATAAGACTTAGAGCTTGTCAGTACACCATGTGGGATTTTATTTATTTATTTATTTTTTACATTTGTCATGCTTAAATGTTTCAGATCATCAAACAAATGTAAATATTAGTTAAAGATAAAACAAGTAAGTACAAAATGCATTTTTTTTTTTTAAGTGAAGGATTTTTTATTAAGGGAGAAAAAATCCAGACATACATGGGCCTGTGTGACCTATATATATATATATATTTTTTTTTATTTATTTATATACTTATTATCATTTACCAACAACAGATTGCAGGATGTGCATTAAACATGAAAAATGTTTTGTTTTTATATCAGAATCACAATTAGAAAGAATTCGGTTTTTAAATTTTGCAATTTTAATTGTTGCTTGTATTACAAAAATTATTCTAAACTCTGTAATATGTAGAGTTTTAATTTTTGGATTTTAATAGTAATTCAATATAGTAGTGCATGAATTGATCAAATAAACACATCTAAATTGAAGTGGAACCTGGTGTGGTCTTCTGCTGCTGTAGCCCGTCTGATTTAAGGTTCAACGTGTTATGTATTCAGAGATGCTATTCTGCAGACCTTGGTTTGAATCAGTTATGAGTTGGATGGTTTCTAATCTTCTGACCCATCTCAGTAAATACTAGATATGTTTGTGTGAAAATCACAAACCCCGTTATCTGCCCCCCCCTTATCTCGCCAAACCCAGCTCTCGCAATGAAAGGCTGCAGGACCTTTCCATTCTTACCCCGTTGCGCTAACTCGCCAACCTGCCTCATGCCCGATTGAAGGCCTGGGCCAATGGGGGCGAGTTGACGACGTTTGACTGTAGATCAGCCGTTTCTGAAATACTCAAACCAGCACTTCTGCCTCCAACATTCATGCCATGTTCAAAGTCATTTAAATTACCTTTCTTCCACATTCTAATGCCCAGCAACTTTTCTTCATCATGCTGCTTCCAGTAGTGGTGGGCCATATGACAAAATATTGTATCAGTATACTGTATTTTTCCTGCTCCATGACAAGCCACTATGTATTTTTCCAAGATCTGTTAAGACAAAAATGAGCCATATGTATAATCTTTTACATACAATACATGTTTTATTTACAGTACAACTGATTTTCATTCAGTGATTCTCACATTACATTACATTAAGTTCACATAAGCTTTTTAAGTGCTTTTATTAACATATTAACAGTTTTTTAAACATATTGTAATATTGCCCAGCTTAATATTGCCAAATTTGCAATTTATGAACCCTTCCAAAATCCCATAGCTCTACACCAGATACGGTTTTAAGTATTTTTGATGTTTGGCTCCCAGGGATGAATTTAATCAATTTGGGGATTCTTTGTATGCCTATCCAATCACATATTTTTACTGGATATGAGTGGAATTTGTACTGAAATTTCAAGAACATTGTTCACTCGCAATGTATATTCATGAAAATAGTTGTTCCTGAATGTTTTACCCACAAATGAAGAATCTTTCATGATAAAAAATAAAAGAATTTTTCTACTGCTTTTCACATTCTTCATAGTTAATCATTAAAATGACCAATGAACTACCGTCTACTAATATTATCGATTGTAATGGTCTAACATGTAGATAAGTTCAAATGATTCAGGTTTGTTGGTGCAGTATTTTCTCACCTGCCATTGTGAAAACGAAAGAAAAAGAAAATTGTGAACTTTGAGCAGTTTAATTTGTCTTCTGCGTTTAACTCCACTGTGACATTTGCAGACACCGCACATTTTGGGGGTTAGATGCTTTGCCCAAGGACTCTTCAGCAGAAATGGGAGAGAAAGCACTGTTCACTCATTCATCTCACCGTTATATTTCCTGCCAGGTGTGATGATGACTTTTTTTTTTTTGCCCTTGAGTCGGAGTCATTTGATTTTGAGTATTTACTGACACCGAGTCCCAATCCGATACTTCTATAATGCATAACAAAAGAATAAAGAAGAGCGAAGAAACAGATCCAGAATTTTTTTTATTTAGTTCCCCTTATTTTAACATTAAACAGCTCTGTTAACAAACAGCACTTCTGTGAGGGAGCTTGAACAACCAAGTAATAACAAATTCTTCACTTTTGAACTTGCAACAGTAAATATAAAAAGTGTAATATAAAAACAAATAGCACCTCAACTTAAAATACCCAGCAGGCATGTAAACAAATAAAAAATAAAGGTGCCACAGTGTTTGCAAAGCCAGTAATGTGCTTTTAGGAACTGCACTCCTAACTCTTACTGTCCTCACCGAAGAAAGTTTCACAGAAGGAAATGTTTGTTTTTCTTAATAATTCTGTTTCTGTTCTCATCAAAGACGTGTGACACGACACAAAGTCTCTCACTGTCCACAGAGCTGCAGGGGGCACTGAGGTGGCACTGAGATGGCACTCATTGCGATCATGTGAGCTGTCTTGGCTGTGATGTCCTGCAGCGTGAGCGGACTCGTCTTCAGCGTCGGCGTCTGGGTAAATTTGCTGTATTGTGTCGGGTGTTTAGTTTGTGAGGTGCCGTTTCAGGTTTGTTGTGTTAAATTTAGCTTTTTCTATTCCACCTCTTGCAATACCAAGTTTACATATCTCACAGTTTGCTATGGCAATGTTGTTGTCATCAACTGTATAATACCACAGACAAATTCACGCTTTCCGCTTCAAGCTGCTTCCATGTTTTACTTTGCCACCGGCATTTAACCAATAGCGTCTCTTCAACAAAGTGATGTCATGCCGCACGCGTTGCTGCTTCTGTGTGGAGTCAAGACGTCTAACTCTGTGCCACTTTTATTGTTTTATTCACAAAGCACTTTTAACAGTTATGATTATGAAATGTTATGTTTATATGATCCACATTTTCTTACTGTAATACTCTTGAAGCGTATGGGGTGATATGGTCTACATGCCTAATTTTAATGTCTGGTGCTTAGTTACAGTGGCCGGTCCATGGCAGGTGTGTGTGTGAGACAGAGAGAGCAAGAGAAGCATTGTCAGGCCAATGAGCTCATCCTGACATTTAAAGCACCTCAGTGTGTGGGAATGTCTCGGCTTTGCCAGGAGCTGATAGTGGGACTGTTTTCACTGAACCGATACCAAACCAGGTTCTTCCTCACGCTTTTCTCTACATGTGAAACACAGCAGACACATGAGGATGCACCTCCTTATTTACCTGAGTACCACTATAACCCTCCTGATTGGATAAGAATCCTAAAGCTGTTAAAGTGGCATAATGGTTATTTTATTTTAATGCACCAGCACTTTGTGTGTGTGTGTGTGTGTGTGTGTGTGTGTGTGTGTGTGTGTTGCTGTATGATGTCACTTTACCAGCATCCTCCCATTACACCACACTGACAGCACAGGAGAGGCTGAGTGACATTCCTGAAACAACTCAAACGGCGTCCGTCACATTTTTCTGAGGTATCTGTCAGATGTGACTGCAGGCCTGCTCTCCTGCCCTGATGATCTTCTGATGTCTGCTGAGGAAGAAACTTTGCCAAAGAGTGTGAAATGAGGAGGAAGTGAAAGCAAAGTGAACGAGAGAACATTCTAGGACAATATCAGACGATAAGCACCCTAGAACAGGATGAGAGCAGATGAGCTTTTTAAAACAATGAATGAAGAAAAGTGTCTATTGGATTGAGGTCTGGAGACTGGCTAGGCCACTCCAGAACCTTGAAATGCTTTTTACGTAGCCACTCCTTCATTGCCTGGGCAGTGTGTTTGAGATCGTGGTCATGCTGGAAGATTGTATATTGACTGTATATTGCGCACTGTTGACAACATTAGTAGCAGTTTGAAATGTGAGCGAACATTTGAGAACCGGGTGAATAGGGGAGAAGACGGTGAGACGAGTTTGGAACAGTGGATTCGGTGGAGACTTCAGTGTAGTGATGGATTCTGCAGATGTTGAGGCGGGGGCTTCCAGGAGCTATTGTTTGACTTTAACTCAAGGTCAGTTCTGCTTTGACCACACACAGCAGTTCACAGCCATGAACTTTACGTGCAGTTCAACTGATAAGGGATCAGGGAAAACATCATGTTAACCCTTTGATGTCACTGCTATCATCACAGATGGATCCTGAGTTATTTCTGAATCAGCTCATTCAAATGAAGAGTGGAGAAACTGGGGAAGGAGGAGATTAGTCCAGGCCGCATTATTGTGCAAGTAGAAAAGGGGGATTCCTTATAGATGGTCTCTGATTTTAGTGGAACACAGCACGAACAGGAAAATGATGTGTAGTTGTTGAAAGTGTCCATGTAGAATATTAGTGAATATTAGGAGTGAGTCAGCAGGAAATTAGTTTCTGATGCTAACAAATAGAAATTATTTTGCTTTTATGCACTGCATTAATTTGTCTTTCTACAATTTTATATCACATTGTCTGAAATATCATATAGAACTGCATTATTGTCTTCTTTGCTACATCACTTGTCTCCCTTGTGCAATATCAATTCTCTGTGCATTATAACTACATTTCACTTAATCTTTTGCACTCATGTTTAAAATTTGCACCCTTATACTTAATATTTTAGAACCTTATTATTTATTTATATTATATTATTGTTGGTATACTGCCAAATTACTTGCACTGTTGGAGCCGCTGTAAAATTTTGTTCTGTTGTACACTGTCGGTGAACAATTCTGAATGACAATAAAGCCTAGTCTAAGTCTTGAGCATCATAAAATATTTTCAGATACAAAGCAACATAATTTCGTTTTATTATTATTACATATTAAGATGCACATTTGGGTCAAATAATAAAATGTATTTTATTCCTTATCACACAAGATTCAAATACATATAAATGCTAAATAAAAAAAGTATATACAAATATTTAACAAAATTTGCTTAGAGATGGAATTGTTGCAAAACACAGATCTGAGGAAAGCTAGAAAAGGTTTGCACAACCGGGACTCTTCTAAGAGCTGGTCTGATGGCCAAACTGAGCAATCAAGGTAGAAGGGCCTTAGTGAGAGAGGTGACCAAAAACCGGATGGTCCAGGAATCTAGGAAAACTAAGTTCCTGAACGACCACCATAACTACAGCCCTCCAATTGGTTTCTCCGCACGTAACATTTAGAATTGAAGCCAATACATAAGCGTAAAAATCTGTTCATTACATGATCACAAAGCCTAAAAATGCAATGAAACCTGAATCTTTTTATTTGAATCATGCGTTTAACACTTGTTGGGGATACAGACATCTGTATTGAGCTGCGTGTGTGTTGGAGCATTGCTACCCGACCCAAACCGGTCGCTGCTCTATCGGGTTCGGGTCGGGTTCGGCCGCTGCTCCATCGGGTTTGGGTCAGGTTCGGCTGCTGCTCTATTGGGTGCGGGTTGGGTTCGACCACTGCTCTATCGGGTTCGGGTCGGGTTCGACCACTGCTCTATCGGGTTTGGGTTGGGTTCGGCCACTGCTCTATCGGGTTCGGGTCGGGTTCGACCACTGCTCTATCGGGTTTGGGTTGGGTTCGGCCAGCGCTCGATCGGGGTTGGGTTCGGCCACTGCTCTATTGAGTTCGGGTCGAGTTTGGCCACTGCTCTATCGGGTTCGGGTCGAGTTTGGCCACTGCTCTATCGGGTTCGGGTTGGGGGCAGCCACTGCTCTATCGAGTTCGGATCGAGTTCGGCCACTGCTCTATCGGGTTCAGGTCGAGTTCGGCCACTGCTCTATCGGGTTCGGGTTGGGTGCGGCCACTGCTCTATCGGGTTCAGGTCGAGTTCGGCCACTGCTCTATCGGGTTCGGGTTGGGTGCGACCACTGCTCTATCGGGTTCGGCAAACGTCTAGTGTGTGTATGTGTGAATTGTATAACAGCTGCCTGTAGTTGTTGTTGTCTCATGGGAGCATTTTATGGCTGTTCGTCTAAGTAGACCAGCTTGTTTTGTGCATATTTTCTGTGGGTTTTTTTTTATTTAGGGTGACTTGCCGTGTTTAATGAGGCTTGTAATAACCTGGGTGTGTATTCTGTATCATACCTCACACTAGTTTTCCTAATCTGTTGCCTCAGGCACAGGCTGCTGTTTATCAGAAACCACTTCACTTAACATGAGTCCCTTGATTTTTCTGTGGTATCTTTAAACTGTTTTCCCCTCTATATTCTTCTCCATGAAAACTTTATACCGGAAGACTATGAACACAAGAAACTGCTACACAGACCTGGCAGCAGACACCACACAGAACGGTATAACAAGATCTGCCCAGTCTAAGTGGGGTGCAGGAGGTTTATGTTCTCATCATCTATCGAACCTTTGAAGTCACTGGCAGGTCCTGCGGCAGACCCCCAAGGCATTATCACATGCAGTTTAAAGAAGTGGCCACTGGATCTGGATTAAGCAGTGAGGCCCCTGCTGGGCTGCAGGAACAAATGGGGCTAACTCAGACCTGTCTCAGGAAATTGGGCTTGGGACACAAGCTCACCCTGCAGCTGGTCACCTTTAAGGAGGGTGTACAGTGTTTAAAAGGCCAAAACACCCAATGATCTGAAGAAGGGCTGGGCAATATGGCATAAAAATAATGTCCTGATGCACTATATATTTATCCCTTGAAATTGCCTCTAAATTACTGTATAAATGATCAATTCGGCCCTATATTGCATAAAAGTACAGCAATATAATGAATTTAGCCAAAGTTTTCCAGAGTAAAGACTTTTAATTAGAAACCAAAGTATAATATAGCAAACTTTTATTTTAAACAAAAGGTTAACACGGAACTCTTTATTTTAAACCAGCTTTTAACATAGCAAATACTATTTTAAATCAAAGTTTAAAATAACAAACTCTTTATTTTAAAGATAATTAGTTATAAATAATTAAGTTATAAACGAAAGTGGTACAAAACTCGCATGCGCTAGGAGAGTTTTCTGGATGGGTGGGAGAGCGAGCTGGCTGCTTTGACAGGGCAGAAAAGCGAAGTACATTCTTTTTAACAATAACATTAGGATTTATACTTGATGGTCATGATATAGTAATTTACTACATCACTCATGGAACAAGCCGAGATGCATCGAGTACACTCGATATATCCAAGCTTTAATCTGAAGGAACCCTGCAGAACCAAATGATGGGTCTCTGATCACTTTATACAACAAGGCTATCTCTTGAGAGAGCATAACATTGTACAGCACAATGGAGCACAAAGGATAGAATAGTGAAGTAAGTGATTATCTGTCATTGTGAACACACCACAGCAGACAGTGCACCACAACGAAATGCGTCCTTTGCAATTAACCCATCAAACGTGCATACGTGGAGCAGTGGGCAGCAGTCACAGCCGCACCCGCGGAGCAATGAAACCTTGCTCAATGGTTCCTCAGTGGTGCCCAGACTGGGACTTGAACCTGCAACCTTCTGATTCCAGGGGCAAAGTCTTAACCACTAGGCCACCACTGCTAGGACTCCCCCAATCACACAGTACCAGCACTGGGAGGGTGTAGGCAAACAGGTGCTTCCTCTGAGTCATGTGAAGCTCCACTGCATCATTACATTGGAGGTTATTGGGAAATTGAAAGGGCTTGGAGGAGAGTGCTGACTCCCAGTTCTACTATGACACCCACAAAGAGAGAGGAATGACAGGGGTACTCTCGTAGGCTCACAGGGGTAGGTGAGACATCAGGGTCAAACACATGATCTCTCATCAGTAACGAGGGATATTTGAGTATAGCAGCCGTCAAATTATAAATTTGTTTATATTTCAGTGAATACATTGGAAAAACTTTTTCTTTGTACTTTTGTCAATTAAGTAAATTTTCAACATATAAAGCTTCATGATAACTGCAGTTTAAATGAACAAATCACTCATTCTTCATTATTTTTATTGTATTAAAAAATGACTGCTTTTCTGGAAATAAGAGCTTTATTTCTGGGAAGATAGGAGGGTTTATTCTGAAGGTGATATATAGGGGGCACAATGATGTCAATCAGGACCACTGACACGGATACAGCAATGTTTTGAGTGCACTTTGTGTGTGTGTGTCTGTGTGTGTGTGTGTGTGTGTGTGTGTGTGTGTGTGTGGTTTTGCTGAGTGTAGTCAGGTGAGTTATGTGCGTCACACCTCAGATGGAACAGTGTGTGTCCTGTTCTGACATGCCTAGAACGTAAAGCACTCAGTTCTTCTTGGAGCTGTTGATCAAAACATTGCACAGAATCTTTATAAATCAGAAAACCTATATCCTGTAGATCTGGTTGTTTGGTTAAAGTGTAAACCGTGGTTTTCTGAGCTTCCACTGATTTAATTCTGATCATAATACCAAATACACTGTACAGCTGTGTTAACCTCTTAGTGGACTAAAGCACATTCTTCTGTTGTTCAGAGGCACAGATCTTGACTAATATACATTTTTTGTCTTTTATATTCATTTTGTACTTTTTTTTATTTTTTTATTGATTGAATGCATGCTTTTCTCACACTGGGCTTTCAAATAGCGAAATTTCACACACAAGCGGAGCACAACATTCACACTGACAGGACTATGGCTGCCTGAATAACATTATAGATTTGCTACGTATAAATGAGTTGCCTCCGTAGAGATCGTCACACACAAGACACATCCCACTGTAAACGTATTGGTTCTTGCTTGCATACAGTTGGAAATTTGTTGTATAAGTTTCATGTGGTTCTGCAAATAAACACTTCTAAAGACTGAATTTCTCACTAATACAACCTGAATGAGAGCATTGTGAAGCAGTGCAGTGTTGTGACACAGCTAATTTCCTGGAAAACAGGAACTAAAATGCTGTTCGAGGACAAATATGTTTAAGAAAGAGTTTACAGTGAAACATTTGGCTGTTGCTCAACTCTGCTGCTCATTTGGTTTGTGGAGTAACCCAGGGAAGTAACCTTCTGAAGAAACCTAGGGAGCAAGCAGGGCTACAGCGAATGTTCAGCAAACATGTATGCGCCTAAGAATTTGAGGAAAATTTGGTCGTGATGTAGTTTGGAGATCGGACGGGCTCCTGCTTGTGAAAGATCTAGTGTGAAGGCCCTTGACCCTGATCAGTCATGTAGTGTGCAAACCACACAGACTTAAAGACCATCCAATTACAAAAAACAATAGTGTGAGCAATACAGAGAATTTAGAATATTCAGGGGGAAAGTGGTAAACACAAGAATAAATGAAGAATATGGGGCCTTTAAGCAGATTTTGGCTTCACATTAAGAGTTTGTACTTTTGCACATTGTTACAATCTGTAAGCATGAACAGGGTGTTGTAGGATAATCCTGGGGTAAAGTGGGTAAAGGCCTGTGCTGGGAGAGAGCTGCATTAACACTTTCAGTCTAGACAGTCATTACACATGGCCATGGCACTGAGAGGCTGATCCCTGCTCTCCCTCGCACTAACACACACCCACCATAGTAGTCAAAGGTTTGGACTAAAGCCACTCATGATGTACATTTTAATTTACCCTTTAAAACTGACCCCCTCAATCACAAGGTACTGTCAGATTTGAAATGAAGAGTCAGACAATTGAGACCACTGAGCGGTGAAAAACGTTCTCTAGTTATTTCATTACAGTGGCACCTACACAGTGGGGTCTCCGGAACATCAGGTCTTTTAAAGTGTTCCAGTTGTGCATTACCTACCAAAAGTGATCCAAGGAAGAACAATTGGTGTATCCGAGACAGGGTCATGGGCACCCAAGGTTCATTGATGAATGTCTGCTGCAACAGAAGCTCCTCCTTGGTATTGGACCAGTTTTCTTCAGAGAAGATCGAAAATAGTTAGTTCCACCTTAGGGATGCAGTTACCGTGACGCTAATTGGGGATATATTCTTCCATTACTTGTTAGCCGTGCTAGCGTCTGAACTCTAGTGTTAAACTGAAGAGGAAATTTCACACACCACACGATGGAGACGGGGCCGATATTGTGAAAGTTGTTTTTTTGGCTGAACTTTTGCCTGAAGAAGCTGTAATCAGTTCTACTGTGTACAGACTAGACGGCATAAGTGCACAAGTGTGGTGACCCTTCATCTGCCCCAAACCTGACCCTTGTGATCAGTGTGGGTATGTGATAAGGTAGGGTCATGGAGAGGAGCACTTGCTGTCTGGAATTTATTTTTGTCCCAAAAACGGTAATCTAATCTGCTGTTGGACGCAAAGGCTCTCATCACTTCTTCCACTGCTGCCTGGAATTCTGGGCAAATGAAGGGATACAAAAAAATTGAACGCCCCACTATGAACTTTAGCAGAAACTTTTTTCCTCTAGCTCCACTTTGCTGGTGTAAGGTTGGAGACTGTACCCGCTCTGTTGATGCAGTTTGTGATGCCCATCCACTAGTCCTTCACAAAGCAGATCGTTTTGGGAGGTGGTTCATTATCTGTTGTTCAGGTCCCATACACA
This sequence comes from Lepidarchus adonis, assembly GCA_037576955.1. NCBI lineage: Eukaryota > Metazoa > Chordata > Actinopteri > Characiformes > Lepidarchidae > Lepidarchus > Lepidarchus adonis. Next base: position 11,411 of record JBBIGC010170628.1, read on the forward strand.
CTTCTGTCACAATTTGTTGCTGGAAATCTTTTACCCACTAAATAATGTATGGCCCAAAGTGGTCATCTGGTCAATAACCGCACAGTGCTAAGGGGGGTAGATGGGGGCTAAAGAACTTTACCAGAAGAGATGAGTGGAAGTAGGTGTAGGTGTTTCAAATAAAGTGGCCATGAAGTGTATGCACAATGTAAGTGTTTACAATAAAATGACCAATAAATAAAGGTGTTTCTAATAAAGTGATCAGGGAATAATGAGTGTAAATGTTACTCTTAATGTAGTAACGTTTGGTTGAGCTTATTTTGTACAGAATGTGAATAATGGGTCTCTCAGCATGGGCAGGTATGCATTTAAAAGGAGTCTTCATGAAAATGTTCACTGTAGAATTTTCTTTTTCACCTACTTAATTGGCGGATAGAGGTTTCTGGCCAATCTAAATATATTAATTTTCACTTTCATTTAATGTGATACACTTTTCATTCTTTTCCTGTCCTGTCTGTGCAGAAGAGCCAACTGCTATGGGTGGAGCTTTGATTCCGATAGGAGAATTGTGTGTAGGAGTGGGTGGGGCAGGTGGAAAGAGGGAGGGTGCAGAGCGACCGGGAACATCTGTCTGTGTGGTGTGTGTGTGCGTGCGTGCAGTATGCGTGTGGAACTCGGCTGAGTAAAGACGCAGCTCCATGTTAAACCCTGCTGTGGATTTTGAATGAGGGGCTTTACCGTAACCTGATTTTGGACTTGATCGTTGGAGATGTTTGGATTTGTAGAAATGCTGCGGTTCATCATCTGTAGCCCGGATCCCATCATTTAGGAGTAGCTAGACTTTACCAAGCATTTTCAGACCAGCTGAGGGGTAAGCATGCTGCACTTATGCTGTAATTGACATGTGTATGAACTATCACTGTTGTAAAGTTGTATGTGTGGTTAAGGGACAACTACTTGGCTGTGGCACTTGTTTAAATGGTAGTTTGCTCAGATTTGAAGGATTCATGGATATTTGTATCAGGGTCTAGAGGCACTTTATTAACCTTAATTCAGGTTAGCGTTGGTGTGCGGTTTCTCTAATGGTTCTCCAGCTGTGATTACTGAGATGGTGAAGAAAATAGTGACAAACCCATGGTGGGTTCAGGTACCTGAAGTTACTAAACCATCCCAGCAGTTCTGTTACACTCATGTCAGTGTTGCATATGACCTAACACATGGACTTGGAAGTTTTATTCTTTTTTCTTTCTTTTTTTTACGTTTACAACATAAGTTCAGTGCTGGAGCAATGGCGCTGCTGACTTCTGTTGTTTCACAAAAACATGACCTCTGTCCCCCGGAGTGGATTGTCATTTTAATGAAATGAAACTCAGCTTTTTGTGGAGTGTTAGTGCGGTTCTTGCTCATTTTTGTACAAACTCGTACTGAATCATGTTGCTCAAGCTTCAGTGTAAACTGAAACATATCTTCTTTGTGTTGTAAAATTCTGTAGCTTCAATCACTATTACAGTCATAGCTGTTGTCCACAACCTCCCAATTGGCTCATTTAGTTAAAACTTTTCTTCTTGAAAAAAACACCAAACATGCCAGATTAGACATAAATATATAATTATTTATAACGCTTCCCTTCAAAACTGATCAGTGTTCAAGTTAACGGTTTCATATTGCATTATATTTAGCAACAACGTGGATAAAATGGACCAGTGGAAGCTGAACTGCTCCACAATTCTTGGAAAATTGATTAATTATATTTTAGCTAAATAATGAGAGAAAATAGTCTGATCTAGTTAAAGGATTTAGGAATTTGAATACTCGAGTATTTGTTCATTATGCTAGTGTTTTTCTTTTGTTTTCAGAAGCTTTGAAAGCAAGACATTGTATGATAAAACCTGAAAAATATAGTTGTTCTCATAAGTGTACACACACTGACAGAATTTATGATTTCTTAACCATTTTTCAGAGACTATGAATAATAACACAAACACTTTTCTTTCACTCATGTTAGTGTTTGGCTGAAGCCTTTTATTACCAGACAACCGTGTTTACTCTTTTAAAATCATAATCACAACACAAACTAACCAAATGTTTCTGACATACCCCATTTCTTAATGCAGTGTATTGCCCCCTTTAAGGCAAGGCAAGTTTATTTATATAGCACATTATCACACAAGGTCATTCAATATGCCTTACAAGGTAAGTAAAAAATATAAAAGCATTAAAACAGGCCAAAAGAATTAAGCATGAAAGAAAAGTATTAGATAAAAATTAACAAATATGCATAAAAGAAACAATATTTAAATTAAATCAAATGGAGAGAGAGAGAAAATCGAGAGAGCTTAAGTGGTATAATAAATAGACAAGTTATGTGGGCAATTAGCAGTTTAGTTGTAGGCAGTGGCAGGAAGATACAGTTTTTAGCCTCTTTTAACATCAATAACAGCTTGAAGTGTTTTGTGATAGTTGTGGATGAAGCTTTTTATCTTCTCATATGGTAAAGCTGCCCATTCTTGCTGCCTCCAGTTCCTGTAAATTCTTGTGCTGGCTTGCATAAACTATATGACATTAAGGTCAGGAGACTGAAATGGCCAATCCAGAAACTTCACTTTATTTTGCTGCAGCCGATGACCATCAAAGACGATCATTTTGGCATTGCATTTTGGATCATTGTCATGTTGGAATGTCCAAGTATGTCCCATGTGCAGCTTCTGGGCTGATAAGTGCAAATTTTCTTCCAGTATTTTTTGATAATCTATTGCATTCATCTTGCCATCAATTCTGACCAAATTTCCTGTGCCTTTGTAGCTCACACGTCCCCATAACATCAGTGATCCACCACCGTGTTTCACAGTAGGAATGGTGTACATTTCATCATACACCTTGTTGACTGCTTTCCCAATGTATAATTTATGGTTGTGGCCAAAAAGTTCAATTTTAGTCTCATCTCTTCAAATGACTGTGCCAGAAGGTTTGAGGTTTGTCTCTGTGCTGTGTGGAATATTATAAGTGGGAAACCTTGTGCCATATGTGTAATAATGGCTTTTGTCTTGCAACTTGATCTTGCAGCCCATCTTTCTTCAAGTGCTTCTTATGTGTTATTCATTTTAAGTTATTTGTGGAGTTTTCATCCTGACATTTTTTTCTGGCAGTTGTGACTGAAATTTTAGTGGGTCTACCTGACTGTGGTTTAGTTTCAACAGAGCTCCTAATTTTCCACTTTTTAATTAGAGTTTGAACACTGCTGATTGGCATTTTCAATTTCTTTAAAATTTTCTTCTCCCTCTCCTGTTTTATATAGTTCAACCCTTTTCCACAGATCCTTATGACCTATATGAGCACAACTGTTTTTGCAGTTGTTTAACAATCAACATGATTTTGAGCTCAATAAGTACCCAGTACAATGTCGTCATAATTTTATGACCAATTATAGTTAGATTGTCTGATTTTTATATGTTTAACTCTGACTGTGGAGCTAAATTAATGCAGGAAACACACATGTGCATTACATTCTGCTAGCCAGTCACCATATGTGACGTCATTCACTGTAAACATGGCCAAGCAATATAATTTAAAAGTATATTAATTATTCATAGTTATAACTGTAAAAATAAGCAATAAAAGTGTTTGAACCCTGCCTTGTGTCCATAGTTCATTGGAATTGGCTCCATCTTCCCCGTCACCTGAAATGGATGTGTTTAAACAAATAGAAATGGCCAAACACATTTACTGTGCTCTGTTTTGAACTGGTGATCCATAGGCACTTGTTAAGTCTCATGGAGTGGGGAAAAGAAAAAAAGAAAAAGACAAATATGCTTAAAATGTTGAGCAATTATGATAATTATGATTTTTGAACAGTGTGTTTCTGCGTGCACACATTTTTTTGCAGATGAAAGGGCACCAAGCTTTATTTCCACTTGCCCTTTGGCCTTGGGTGAGTGTGTGTGTGTCCTGGTAAAGAGTGCACACAGCTGGCAATACACAGACTTCTGTATGAATGGAATGAAACTGGTGTACATTTCAGCTTTGGGTGTGACGGAGACGGCACCTCACACAACTCTCTCTTCTCTCTCTGTCTCTCTGTCTCTCTCTGTCTCTCTCTCTTTGTCTCTCTCTCTCTCTCTGTCTCTCTCTCTCTGAGTGCATGCTGGGAGGTGAGAGGGCGGAGCGTGGTGAGCGTGTGGAGGCCGTGGCTG
>JBBIGC010170638.1:0-13449 GCA_037576955.1 Lepidarchus adonis
TCACTCTCACTCTCACACTCACACTCACACTCACACTCACACTCACACTCACACTCACACTCACACACACTCACTCTCACACTCACAGTAGGCTAAGCATTATCCATAAGAGGGCGCCATTGATAGTCAAATAGCTTTTGGTGATTAATAAAACCAAATCAATGATGCTGCTTATCTTTGTTTGTCTAGTTATTGTTCCCATCTAAGAAACAGAATTGAAAACATTTTGATGAAACAGAATTTTAAAACATAATCAGTCATTCACTATATAAGTAATATGTATATATAACATATATGTAATATGACTAATGCAAAAAATGGTTGTGTATGCAGTGAAACAATAAAGTAGGAATTTTTCCTTTGAAAAGTGGTAATACAAAATAACCCTTTCATTACAAAATACAAACTGAATACAAATGAAAGTTTTTGTTAAGTGTGTAAGTGCATTTAAATTGCTGCAAAATACCAAATAAATATATTGTAAAATAGCAGTAATAACTGTAAGGGTTAAACAGTTGGTGGCTTTTCAGCTTTTCACACGCTCTGAATATCACAACTATTGAGTCCTTTTTGAAGCTCCCACAGTCACACATTAGACATTCATGTCAGGGTTGGATGTGTTTAAAGGCGGTGAAAAAGGAAGCGTCTGCTGTACAGAGAACATGAAAGGCCTTAATTAGGCAACCTGCACTGTCTGAACTTACAACATCGTAGTGCAGAAAGATTTTCTCAAAGTCTCGTTTTCTCTCGTCTGAACTGTTCGCCTGAGAAGCACAAAACAAAGAGACGACGCTTGAAAATGAGCAAATTTGTCAAATTAGAGAATCTCTCAGATATGCATATCAAGATATTAAACAGATACTGACATCTATGTTAAACTGCAAGAGGAAGTTCTCCTGCAAGGCCAGGATTCTGGTGGAGAAGCAACATAACATCAGTGTTAGAGATATGCAGCAGTGAAGTCCACTGCAGAGCCTAATGACAAAATACATTCATTATTATGTAACATGATGAGGAAAACAGAAGAACAATCAATGTAGGAGTTAAACTTAACAACTTTTATTGGATTTGGTATATTTAGCATCTTTTCTCTGATGGAAGTTGATGGGTTGTATATGACTTCTATGTTTTACGCAGCAGAGAACTCTTTTATGGTCACTTCAGTGATCACTTCTGCATTTTGCCAAAAAAGTAGAACAAGTACTTTTCATTGTGATAAGTGGAAGAGTCATTGGCAAACATGATCATATACAGAAGATCTAACGCAGCCACAGGTAAGAGTTGTAGACCAGTCACTGCTGTGAAAACTCCTTGAGAAAAAAATCTCTAATGATAAGAAATGGCAACCAGAGTAAACTTCATGTTGCTGGAATTCTTAGTCATCTATCTTTTTAATGAAGCACAGATGTGGTTGTATAGTTGCAGGTTTTCTTTAAAATTAATCACAGCACACCTAACTTCACTCATTTAATCTTCTAGTTTCAGTCTTCATATAGTTAATAACTATAATATATAGTTAATAATTCTCTATGCACTGTTATTGCTGAGATGTTTGTTTTATTCTTTATTAGTGTTGAATAAGAGTTCATGTTGATCAATGCGTGAGATGGGGGGTTAATAGTGCACTGTGCTAAGGCACAGTCAGTGTTTTCTTGCCACAAGTCACTTCTCCAATGCGTTTACTGCTGTGGTGCATGTTGAAGCATTAAAAAGAGCATTTCTATCTGGAGCTATTTCCTAAATGCTTTAGTGTAATATGAGATGTTCATACATGTCGCGGCTGTTAATAAAAACAGTGCTGTTCAATAAAACATTTGCAGCATCATTACATACAGACTTCAGTCATACGAGTTCAGACTTGCATCAAAATCTGAGTTACGTCACACTCAGAAGAACCGAACCCTGACGTAACTCGAGGACCCCCTGTATATAATAACACTGTGTGCAAGATTGGCCAGATTTCTACTTGCATTAACAGATACACTGTCTGCCAGAAAATAAGAGATGAACTCAGAAACTTGCTGCCATGGAGTAGTTTATGCGGCAGATGAGTGAAGACATTAACACTCAAGAGGCTGAGAGTTTTTCGTCCCTAACTGAGGCCACATCAAGGCAGATTTGTGCTTTCTGGTTCTGAAAGTATGTTTAAGCGTGTGTCGCATAAGGTCAGAAAACACACATTACCTTGCCAAGTCATTTAGATCCAGTCGGCCATCTTTGTTTTTGTCAAAAATATTCATCTGCAGAGAAATGGAAAAGAAACAGAGCTTATACCACTGTCATATGTTCACCATGTGTTCTACACATTAGACAACCAACCGAACACTACCCTTCTTTTTCAAGGGCACCTTGCCTTCTGGTGATACTGGAGTTTTTTCAACAAGAAAAAAATAGCAAAGATTATTGTATTATATTATATTAAGATAAAGCTCATTTTCTGTGTGCAGACATTGACTAAATCATTTTATCTCTTTTAGTTCTGCTTTAAAGCTCACACTGACTCTTTTGGCCCAAACAGCTTTGATTTGAGGCCCGAAGTCACAATAAGGAGATAAAATAAAGTCTCATATAGTACCATTACTACTGTTTACATGTGGAATATAGATTTTTAATAAAAACATTTTGAACAGACAGGAGCCAGACTTATGATTGTCAGAGTATTAATGAAATCCATTTAGTCTTTCTGCCTAGCGTCAGAGAGCAGGTACTGTCTGAAGGGCAGATTCTGTATTAAGTGTCTGTCTGCGGACGCAAGCTCTGGGGGAATGGAGCCAGGCCGAGGCTGTCAAGCTCTGGAGATGAGCCAAGTGATCAGGTGCTGTCAGCCACCACCCAATCTAACCCTGCTCCATCCCTGCCGAGATTGAGCCATCTACTACTGAACGAGGTCATGGACAAAACACTCGAGCCATACACACACACACACACACACACAGGACCCCACAGTAAGGCAAAGTGCCAAAATGGTGTTTCAAAACACCACCTGTCTCACAAAGCAGGATTTCTCGATTAGCTTGACAACTTTAAACACAGTTTTACCCTGGATTTACTCGCTCATGACTGTGGAGCACTTTTTATTTGGACACCTCGCTTCAGCAAACAATGCTACATCACTAAACCTGTTTCTACACGGCATTTGGACGAATCAGCGCTGACTTTCTGGTGGAGGGGATGGCTTAATGGTTAGAGTGCTTTTGTGACCAAAGGTCAGTTCCTGGAACCAGCCAGCAGGATGAAGTGCCCTTAACCTCCTACCGCTCCTCAGACACCAATACATTGGCTGCCCCCAGATACGTGTGGTCAAAGCCTCCAATGGGTAAATTAATGTAAATCAGTTATCAATTTTTTTAGTTCATATAAAATTAGACACTGAGGACTGGTTTCAAAAACAATTCTGGTCTTAGAATCCATTATTGAGCTAATAAAAAATGATTTAGACAAGATACATATCAACATATCAACCTCGTTGTAATATTTAGGCTGAACAGTCAATCACATGCTAAATGTAACTTGATATGAAGAAGAACTCATACACAAATACTCATTCATTCATTCCTTGTCATAACACCTTGTACATTTTGGGTCAAACATGGCGTCAACGCATCGCAGGTTAACACAGAGATGCACACTCACACCTAAGGGCAATTTAGAGTAGTTATTAAACTTAAACCACATGCGTTTGAACATTGGGGGGAAAACGCAGCACCTGGAGGTAAACCACGTGAACACAGAGAGAACTTGCACATCTGGATGGAACTCAGGGCCTTTTTGCTGTGATGGGGTGGTGCTAACCCTCATACATAAAAATATAAAACAATTACTGTAAAACCACCACTGCTGAGCCATTACAGCAGGGTCAGTGCTCAAGACTGGCCAATCTTAATACCTGTCATGCTTTCATGTGCACACAGATTTAAGGTTTAATCATAGAGAGTCTAAATCTGGCTTGACAAAGAAAATTGATATGCAGCTGTAAAACAAGTTAACTGCAGTTATATGAAGCTAATACTCTAAGCTGAAAGTATCTTCTCAGACAGTGTGTATTTTTATAGTGGGTGAACCATGTAGGAACTGCTGGACATTTATACATAGTCCTCCCCTCTGCAGGAGCCCACAAGTAACTGGATGGTTGTGTCTTATTCAGTCATATGCTTGCATCACATGTTCCTGGTTCTTGCTGCATTCTGCATCATAATTATTACAGCTAGGCTTTCAGTTTAGACCATAAACATGAACCCTCGGTTAAAAAGAAACAAGGAAAAAACACATTTAGCTGACAGTGGTATTTTCAGTAAGCCTCCCACCAAGGGACTACTGATAGATTAGTGCTAAGTTGCATGTGCACATTTATTTCAGCTCTCCTGCATTAAGGATGGACAACAGAGGCTTGGAAAAAAATTGTAACACACACATTATTATATGTGTGATCTTTAAAGCAGTTCTAGAGTAACTCCTTCAGTAAGCACTCCTGGCATAGAGCTTGGTGACATATCTAGAACCTCCCGCAGGCCTAGACTCATGCTTTCCCTCAGCCAGTTAATCTCCATTGGTCATTAAAACATTGTTGTTGATTCCTAATCTGTCCAAGTCTTAAAAGCCCAACCAATGTGAGAACTCCATACATTTATCTATTCTACATTGAAGAAACATCCTGATTCAATCACTTTTCTTAACAAAAATAAAAAATAAAAATCACAGCCATGCATTTGAGTTCACAAAAGTCATTAATTCTTCTCCAAAGAACCCTGGTGTTCCCTCTTAATGAGTTGATATTGCAAAACAACAGGGTGCCCAATATTATGACTTGTGTTAATATGTTAATGTTTCTACTGACAACATTCTTAGACTTTAGGCTCAGACTGTTTTCATAGCAGCACAGAAATGCTAAATGCTAAATGAAGGCCGTCTTTATAATGAACCAAAGAAATGCATGTGCTCAGTTGTCACCTCAGCTTAACCCTGGCTCCAACTTGTTTTGTTCTAGTTTAGCAAACTGACAGGGGTGAAGTGTGTGCAGATAAATGGAGCTGGCACTTAAGCCACAAGCTAAAAAGAGCATCACCTAGTTCATAGTCATGAATGAGAAGAAGAGATCAACAAATAGAAGAATATCAGTAAGACCTTGTAGGGTATTTAATAAAAATACTGGTTAATTTCCCCAACCAGATAACTGGTAGCTGTACCAAAGTGAAAGACTAAATAAGGAAACTGGATCATGAAAAATCCTGAGCATGCATGGCTCACAGTGGAACTGGTTCTGCACATGCTGATGTCAGCAGAGAATGAAAACTGAAGAAGCATTTTTACTGGCCACAAGCAGCCAAATGCCTCTAAACCAGTGCTTATCCTGTGAATGAAGTGGTCCCAGGACACAGAAAGGGTTCTGTTCCTGTGGGCCTGGCAAGAAAATAGTCCTGGAACATAAAATTAATTTAAGATTGGAAAGGTTCTAGTTAAAGTGCAAAAAGCAAGCAGCTTAAGAAGATGATTTAAGTGCCACTCTCTCAATTCAAACTCAGAAATCCACATGTATATCATCCAATCATTTTGCTGTTTTTCTGTGGAGACATGAAGCTTTCACAGAAGGGAAGCAACTAACAGGGCAATCAAGCCCATTACATACTACATACATACTACTTAAGCAATTTCCTTAGGGACAATAAAGGTTTTCTGATTCTGATATGCACATATCTCCCTCCCTTCCTATTAAAAACAATGTATAAGCAGCTTCAATTGATAATAAAGGAATATTGGAAGAAATAACATTAAAATTTTCACTAAATTTTCACTTACTAAAAACATAAAAACATTTTTTTACAGTTTGATCATCACAAACAAGGAGCCAGACCCACTTAAATAGGTGCCGGTTCCAATCTTCGAAGGTCCACGCATGCTATTCTGACAGGATCCAGCTCAAACTAAGCCCTGAATGGTGTTTCACAGTACAGCAGGAATGTGACTGAACGATAATAAAATGTGAAAGAAATAAAGTGACTTTTTTGTCCAATGAGCTTACACTGCAGCATCTGTGGCTTTGGCGTTAGCTTTAGCATCTGTGCTACAGAACAATCCCAATATCTTTGAATGTGTTCCTTGCCTTCATTCATATATACAGATAATACCTGCTCATCGGTGGTGCTGTGGTGTCCTCACCATTGATAAAGGGGCTAACAGAGTGGACTACAGTCTCTTGCACTAAACTACAAAGTGAACTTATATAGTTAGTGGAGCTGATCAAATAGGCAATGAGTGTAGACACATGCTAGGAGTAGCTAATGAAGTGCCTTATTAATGTATATAACAGACTGACCCACTAAAACACTGATTATCAGTCAGTCAGACTATGTACAGTAAGGAGAACTCAGCAAACCCACTCATGTAGCTTCTGGTAAGTGCAATCTTATAATAACTATACACTCTGAATGTTTTTAAAGAAGCTTCCTTTAAGGATTTCAGCACATTCCAAGCTGTAGCTGAGGTTTCCTCCATCAGTCTGCTCTCGGTTTTCTCCCAAGCTCCTTTTCTCATGGATTTTCTTCTGACTTTGGTGCCCTCCAAACACCCCCGCGCCCACCTATACCACCACCACTTGCCAACTTATTAGTGTCCAGTATGCACAGCTAAGGCTGACAGTTTAATGGCTGAAATAAGAGGCTGGTCTTTAAGTAGGTCTCCCGTAGAGAATCAGAAAAGGCTGCAGGACGTGACTCATGATCATGTCAAAGTATGTATTTGATGCATTCAATATCCAGAGGGCATGTCTGATGTCCACACACATATCACACTGTACATGCCAGCACAAAATGTAAATGTTCCAGTCAATACAAATAAATGTCAATCAATCACTGAGCAGGAACATTTTGCTTAAAAACTGCAATTAGTAACTGTCTGCAGGAACGTGTTTAAAAGCCTGACATTCAAGGAAATGAGAACTATTGGATTGATTCTGTTTTCTTTACAAAACACCCCATTTAGAAATTCCTCTTTGCTAATCCTCTGGTGATATAAGGCAGGAGAGATGTTCTCCAATGCTAATCTTATCCCACTAATTGGTTTCAGGAGGAGACCATCAATAAATGCCTTAACTAGAAAAATGTTACCATGGCGTCTGTGTATTCTTCCAGCTTGTTGGAGGACACGTCTTTCTTGTGGTGGCGAAACAGATCCTGGAGAAAATTCTACAAGAGCACAGGAGGAAGAAAACCTCAGGCGGGTCGGACAAATCACTTTTACAGCACTCGTTTTTAAAAACATCTGTAAAGTTTAAGCTTCCATCTCTGGTAAACCAATGCAATCAACCCCACGAATGTAAGAGTCAGTCTTATGGAGTGGAAGGCTTAAAGCGGACTGTTGTGAGTGAGATATGCTGGGAACCTGCAGAAGAATCAACATTAGTTGTTCAGTGTTCAATCTTCATGGCAGTAACAGATAAAAACTGCATCATAGGGCAATTACTGACGTTGCTTGTGTAATTTTTTTTGAAAGCATCTAAATGATCAGGGAGCAGGATGTGACTAAGCAGAATTAGAATGAACAACCTCAAGAGCACAGTTTTGAGTTTCCACCTGCTCAGGGAATGGAAAACCATATATTATTAGCATTATTAGCATTATTAGCATAACAGCAAACTTTTTATTTTTGCAATTCACAGCAAGTCATCACATGTCTGTGTCACCTTAATAAAGAGCTGCACATGGGTCGAAAGGGCTGGGTGATCTTCAAAAACAATTGTTAGCACAATTAGCCTTAAGCATTGTGATTTGCTCACTGGCTGCAAGAGATGTAGATCACTATAAGGAGCTAATGATGCTAAATATACAGCTAATAGAGCTTAGAGATAACAGAGAAAATACAACAACAATACAATGGCAGATTAGAAATGTAAATAATGGAGTTTTATGAAAAAAAGCTTAAAGAACAGTTTATCAGTTTCATTAAGAAGAAGACAAAGAAGAAGGAGGTGAAAAAGATGACAAAGAAGAAGAAGAAGAAGAAGAAGAAGAAGAAGAAGAAGAAGAAGAAGATTTTTATAATACATAGCCTTTCTGAAACCCAGGGTTAAAAGTAAGACAAAGTTTTCTTTTCATCTTTTTTGATGAGTGTGAGTGTGTACTGCTTGAGTTTTTACCAACTCTGTGTTACCTTCAGCTCTGCTGCTGATATATATCCACTACTGTCTGCATCGTACCTCCTCCAGATCTGTGTAGAAAAGAAGAAACACCTTAACTCACATGCCATACTAATCAACCAGACAGTACAATGCCAGAGAGCTATGGAAGCTCATTCCAGCTCTTTCTACAGTTACAGCATTACTGTAGCTCTAATGGGAGAACTGGGCCTGACCTTCATAAATTCCACACTGTTGTTCAGAGAAGCCTCGCGGTGGAAAATCAGCAGGAAGTTCTCATCCTCTGGCAGGATCATATTAGCAAGCTAACAAACACACATACACAATGAAAACAATATGAAAATCTACAAATCACATATAGGAAGCAATGTTACGTGACCAACTGGTTAGCTTCACTGAAATCGGTTTAAGTTATAGCCTTAAGGCCCTTTTGTTTCCTTGAGTGGTCTTCTGGCTAGCATTGTAAATGCCAGATGATTACATTGAGATAAAAAGCCTCTTAATGTCCCAAGAGCACGACTGTTCAGGGAATGCACTCTTCTATTCTTCTCAAAGGACATTTCACAGATTTAACAGAAGACAGGCACATGGCAGGCATCCATTCCATATCAGGTTGTACCGTCCAATCACGTTCACAACTGTGACTGCCAAAGATAAAGGCCCATATGTAATCCTTACCTGACTGGACTGCTACCATTATTACAGTAGGGGTACACTTAATTATAAGTAAGATTGGAGAAGACAGAATACATGTGACTACTGATACTATTATTAGGACTGGACAATTAACCAAGAGATTAGAGAAAAAGTGACTTGTTTTTTTTGTCCACTGAGCTTACACTGCAGCATCTGTGGCTTTGGCTTTAGCGTTAGCATCTGCGCTACAGAACAATCCCAATAACCTTGAATGTGTTCCTTGCCTTCTACGACCTGTGCCTTTTCTTTAAGTCAGCACTCCTACACGATGAGTCACTTCTTCCTTATCAAACTATCATGATTTACCCTCTGTTGTGTATAGGACAACATGGAAGTGGATGTTTGTAGCTGCCTGATTCGCTCGCACCCAAAGTCAGAGAAGAAAGTAAGAGAGAGAGAAGGAGAAAGGTAATGAAAGGCCTAAAAATCAATTTCCCCTCATTACATCGCTTTCCATTAGACTTGGACCACAATCAACACTCCTGTTAGAAGGTGCCAGCAGATCCAGGCCATAACTCAGAACCACAGCCAAGTTCATGCGATGACAAGAATACACAACTCTCTCTGAAACGTCCTCTGCATCCTTTAACAGTCTTCAGAGAAATCTTCAGAGCTTCTTCAACGTCTTCAAGGCCGTTGCATACGTTAGTAAGACCTTCACTGCTGATCCACTTCAAAGATAATTCTCTTGTGCATTTTGTATCTTTTTGTCATAATAATAGCTGCCTTGGGAATTGCCATGAATGATGAGAGAAATTGTTATTTTAATTTTTATGAGAAGCAGAAGCAACGAGAAGAACCGGAATACGGAGAGATAAACACTTGGATAGTGGATGGAGTTTCCTGTCAGGAATTACAAGTGAAAGTAAACTAAACCGTTTCTGCCAGTCCCCTTCGCCCAGACCCATATTGACTAGCATGTCATGTTACAGGTATGTGGGTATTGGGCGAACTCTCCTTGCGTTTTTATTGTACAGTATTTTTGACATTTTTTCCTAAGAAGTTCTGTGGTCACAACTAGCAGAGAAGCATGAAGGACAGCTACCAGTCTGTAACAAAAGATGGGCTACAATTGTACTCCTATCTAATGGAGCTATAAAGTAGGTGGAGCTCATAACGTGCAAGGTTCTAATAAAGAGGACAGTGCACCTATTCTTAGCTTAATTGCCATTTCTGTGCAACTGCCTATGGCAAATGTTTTTTGTGCTGCTGTCAATAAGACATATGGAATGGAAGAGACTAGGTTAATAAGCCAGAAAAGCTTATAGTGCTTCACCTGCTGTTGGAGTTGCTTCAGGGCCACTTATCTACCACACAATTGTGTTGATTGATTTTTCCTTCTGAGCCTTTCAGGACTCCAAGTCATGTGACTTAAACAAATACTTCATAGAACTGTCTCCCAGAAATGCGGTTTATAATGGACAGTTTCTCAGTCTACACCCGACCCTACCCTCATCATCTTCCTGTTTCGGAACCCAGAAGATGGCTGGTAAAAGAGACAGTGATGCACCGTGGCTGATCTTCTGAAACGGGTCAGTGTCCGTGGAAGTTCATTTCTGCATGATAGGGCTGGACAATATTGACAATATTGTTTGGGAAAATCCCATTGTGCTATTGTAGGGATAAGGAAAAAGCAAAAGACAAAAACTGCACACTGACTTCACATAGTGTATTACATCGTAAAGTACTTCTTCATGGTCTGTTCTCCGTTGGGAATGGCTCAAACATGAAAAAATTATTTTTAAAAAAGAAAGAAAAATATTTCCAAATGACTCTTGGCTTGGATGTATGGTTCTAGATTAGTACAGAACCGTTGAAACTTGTTCCTTGTATGAGTTTATATACTGAAAAACATGTTACAATGCATTCACATGATGGTTTTCAAAATGTTAGAAGTAAACAGGCTGCTTTTGTAACGGCATCTTTAAGCTGAATGTAAATCAGCTCTGATTGTGTTTTGCCTCGTTCAGAGCAGCAGAACTGAAACTTCATAAATGGATGTGAATAAACTGCTACAGGCTGAATAACTGGATATCTGAAAAGATAGTTATTTCCACAAAATCAACAAGTCCAAAGACTTATTTTAATATACAATCAAACCTCGTGAGCTCATCGCCATTGGTCCGGGCTCTAAATTTGGCGAGAGGTGGGGTTGGTGAGCTAACGGGGTTTGGCTGTATGTAAGAGTGACCTTCATGCTTTGGGCACACAGTAAACTTTTTCATGTCTAAAAAGCATGATACAGGCTTTAAACGTGAAAAAGGTTCGTATTTTTCGTCTGTTCAACTCATCAGTGAGTGTCTGAGCAGGTGAATCACATGTCTGCGCTGTACTCACATCCTCTGGGCTGAGAAATGGTGACCACCACAATAATTTAATGCTCTAGTTTGGGCAGCAGGACAAAATATATGTATGTTTTTGTGTCACTTTTCCGCTAGAAAATTGACAGTGGACCACTGGTCAAGTTATGGCCACCACTGAGTCCAACTGCCTTTAATTTAAGCAGATCATTAGTTTAACTCTCAGTGTCAGATTCCCCTTAATCTAATAGAGGCAGTTGTTTCTGGAATCTGCAGCGATCCATCTGCTTCTCTTTAAAGTCTGATTTCTTGCCAATTTTGAGTATTTTTATATAAAGATGAAAAAAGAAAGTCTGACATTACGTACAAAGCATCTATATCACAATTACAAGGCAACCTAAAAACACACAGCGTAAGCCTTGATGTGACATGACTACGGACCAACATGCTTCTCTGTTTGACCAATGTGCTGATTCATCCAGTCACCCACAGATCCAGCTGTGACTGGGACAGATGTTCACTACACACTGGGACACAGAGCTAGAAGTTCTGAGGCTGATGTCACGGTACAATGACCCTGTGCTCCATCGACTGATGGTGATGGTGTGATCTGAGGTACTGAAGACTGGTCAGAAGGACAATGTGTGAATGAGATGGAAGGTACTGTACCTCCTGAATTTGCAGGCGGCCGTCGGCGGTGACGTCATACGCCGACATAAACCTGGCCTTCAGCTGCTGCACTTTCTCCTCTGTTATGTTATCCTGAAGAAGCAAGAAAAATAAACCAGTTACCAAAACCACCAGAACTGCATTTCTCCACCACACACTCACATATGCATCATAAATGTGTTAATTTAACATATTTCAAAACATCTTCTCCTCTTTCTGATTTTTTTTAAACAATGTTCATGTTTTCTGTGAAATATGTGCTTCTAAAGTAACAAATTTGAATTATGAATGGGAATTGTATATACACACATACACATACATATATGTGTGTGTGTGTGTGTGTGTGTGTGTGTGTGTGTGTGTGTGTGGAGGGCACGGCCATACAGAAACACATAACTATTGATGACAATCAGATCAATGTAGTGTAGAAATGTAGCAGCGTAATATGATTATATGGTTTTTGTTCTTTATCAGGTCTCACCCAAAGATTGAGGAGAATACGTTATTTTATTCATTCATTCATATGTTTGGCTGATGTTTTTGTCCAAAGCAAGGTAAGGGAATCAAGCATGTTGTTTGCACATGACAGCACTGATGTGAGAGCTACAAAAACGTTTAACACATCCCCTTTTAATCATTAGATCCAGACAGCAGGTGCTACATGAACTATACGTGGTACACGACTATCTGGCAGTGCTAGAAAGAATCCAGCACATTCTGCTTCAGTAATAAATCCTACAAAAGAGTCCAATACTTTACAACTTTAGATGCTGATGTGAGAACGGAACAGTCCTGAGGTGCAAATTGAATTTAGATAGAGAGAATGTATCACTGCTTTATTCTGTGCCCCATGTGTGTTGAAGTTGTTTTTGAGCCAAATCGTGGCCTGGAAACACAAATCTGGACTCGTAACAGAGAACTGCACATAAAACCAATGGTGCATTGTTTATTACTTTTTCTTTCCTTTGTGCTTATGGGTAATATTTAGACATGTAAAAGTACAGTACAGTTCTGACCATGACTTTCCCTTGTTCTAGAGGAGTGTGTTGAGTGTACACTCAGCACTCAGATTGGACTGAGCTTTTGGAGAAAAATTAAGCGTGTTTAGCTGTGGCACAGTGTTCTGATGAAATGGAAGACAGGGGGAGGGGGAGGGTGATGTATAAAATGAGTGTGCTAGACTGTCTGTCAATCAGCAATGGCTGAACGCTAATAAAATGCACTTACATCAACTATGGCAATGAATAGCACGTTTAATCTTCACCATATGCATAGATTAGAAATATTCTATATAGGAAGTGTATGGCAAAGCTACAGAGAATGTGGGCCTTCAAGTCTAACCTCAGCTTCCTGAAGATATACACAAAGACTTCCTGTGAAGAACTGTGTTAAAGTGGTGGCTAGTGCAGAAAGGCAGCAGAAAGGCAGCAGAAAGGCAGCAGAAAGGTAACAGAAAGGCAGCAGAAAGGCAGCAGAAAGGCAGCAGAAAGGCAGCAGAAAGATAACAGAAAGGCAGCAGAAAGGCAGCAGAAAGGCAGCAGAAAGGCAGCAGAAAGGCAGCAGAAAGATAACAGAAAGGTAACAGAAAGGCAGCAGAAAGGCAGCAGAAAGGCAGCAGAAAGGTAACAGAAAGGCAGCAGAAAGGCAGCAGAAAGG
>JBBIGC010170658.1:0-10167 GCA_037576955.1 Lepidarchus adonis
TACTCACTATACTGACTCTTCACTCTGTACCTATACATATACTTTACTAATGGTACTGACTATACTGACAGTACTGACTATACTGACTTTTCACTCTGTACCTATACATATACTATACTAATGGTACTGACTAAACTGACAGTACAGATGATACCGACAGTTCACTCTGTACCTATACATATACTATACTAATGGATCTGACTATACTTACAGTACTGACAATACTGCCTCTTCACTCTGTACCTATACATATACTATACTAATGGTACTGACTATACTGACAGTACTGTCTATACTGACTCTTCACTCTATACCTATACATATACTATACTAATGGTACTGTCTATACTGACAGTACTAACCATACTGATTCTTCACTCTGTACCTATACATATATTATACTAATGGTACTGACTATACTGACAGTATTGAAAATACTAACTCTTCACTCTGTACCTATACATATACTATACTAATGGTACTGACTATACTGACAGTACTGACAGTATTGACAATACTAACTCTTCACTCTGTATCTATACAAATACTATACTAATAGTACTGACTATACTGACAGTACTGATGATACTGACTCTTTACTCTGTACCTATACATATACTATACTAATGGTACTGACTATACTGACAGTACTGATGATCCTGACCCTTCACTCTGTACCTATACATATACTATACAAATGGTACTGACTATACTGACAGTACTGACTATACTGACTCTTCATTCTGTATCTATACATATACTATACTAAATGGTACTGACTATACTGACAATACTGATGATACTGACTCTTTACTCTGTACCTATCTTATCTTATCTTATCTTATCTTATCTTATCTTATCTTATCTTATGTATTATACTAATGGTACTGACTATACGGCAGTTTTGACCATACTGACTCTTCACCTTTACCTATACATATACTATACTAATGGTACTGACTATATTGACAGTACTGTCAGTACTTACTATACTAACATTATTACCTATACTATATTGATGGTACTGACTATACAGACTGTATTGACTATACTGACAGTACTGACTATACTGACTCTTAATTATGTACAGACAGTACTGACTATACAGACTGTATTGACTATACTGACAATACTGACTATACTGACTCTTAACTCTGTACAAACAGTACTGACAGAATGGACAGTATTGCCTATATGTATACTATATTGATAGTACTGACTATACTGACAGTATTGCCGATATCTATACTTTACTGATGGTACTGACTATACAGACTGTGTTGACTCTACTAATAGTACTGACTATGCTGACAGTATTAACTATGTCTATACTATACTGATGGTACTGACAATACTGACAGTATTACTTATATCTATACTATACTGATGGTACTGACTATACAGACTGTATTTACTATACTGATAATACTGACTATACTGACAGCATCGCCTATATCTAAACTATACTGATAGTACTGATTATACTGACAGTATTGCCTATATCTATACTATACTGATGGTACTGACTATACAGACTTTATTAACTATACTCATAGTACTGAGTACAATGACAATATTACCAATATTTATACTATACTGAGTGTACTAACTATACAGACTGCATTGACTATACTGACGGTACTGACAGTATTGCCTCTATCTATACTATACTGACTGTACTGACTATACTGACAGGATAATCACAATATTGATCACACTGATTATTCTAAAGGTATTTACTACACTATTTCCTATACTGGTGATACTGACAACACTGAAGGTATGGATTATACATATGATATTGATTATACTGAGAGTACTAATTTGAAAAGATGGTATTTACTATACTGACAATATTAACTATACTGTACTGTACAGTATTGACAATTTTAGTATACTGTAATCAATACATTCAGGATAGACAGCCATCAGTATAGTAAATGCAGTTAGTATAATCCATACTGTGAGTATAATCAATACTGTGAGTATAATCAATACTGGTAGTATAATCAATACAATCAGTATATTCAATACCATTGGTATAATCAAAACTGTCAGTATAGTATTGATTAGATTGACAGCATTGACTTTGCTGATGGTATTCACAATTCTAAAAGTATTAATTAGGCTGATGGTACTGATTATACTGCCAGTATTGATTACACTAATAGTAGTCACTATACTGACAGTATTAATTAGACTTACGGCACTGATTATACTGACAGTATTGATTATATTGAGAATATTCACTGTACTCACAGTATTAATTAGACTGATGGCACTGATTATACAGATTATACAGGGTGGGGGGGCTGCGTGAAACGCTATTTCAATACACTGTGTACTGTGTATATGGCTGTATTGACAATAAAAACCTCTTGAATCTTGAATCTTGAATCTTGACAGTATTGATTACATTGAGAATAGTCACTATACTGGCCATATTGATTTCACTGATGGTACTGATTGTGCTGACAGTATTGATTACACTGAAAGTAGCCACTATACTGGCAGTATTAATTTGACTCATGGTACTGATTATACTGACAGGATTGATTACACTGACAGTAGTCACTATACTGGCTGTATTGATTTTACTGATGGTACTGGTTATACTGACAGTATTAATTACACTGAGAGTAGCCACTATACTGGCCGTATTGATTTTAATGATGGTACCGATTATACTGACAGTATTGATTACACTAAGAGTAGCCACTATACTGGCCGTATTGATTTTAATGATGGTACTGATTATACTGACAGTATAGATTACACTGAGAGTAGCCACTATAATTATATAACTATATTGTAATAACTTTATAGGCTATATGTATTAACTACATGTACAGTCACAGACTGTGCAAAAAAGACTTAATTAGCCCTACTGACCTGTGGGCCAGCAGCTCCACGCTCACCAGGACGTCCAGCTTTACCAGCCTCACCCTAGAGAGACAAGCGACAGAGGTTAATGACCATAAAGTGTATAATTACATGAACAGTAGAATAGAAATAATGCACAACACAGAAGGCTACAGTTATTACCAGTGCAAGAACATAGTGTCACTTTATTTTAAGGGTGTTTTTTTATGGTATGCTGCCATGCTTCACATTTCTGCTATGCTTTTGTCATTAATCAAATGGAAAAATTCTGAACTGCAAATTCAGGACTTACATCATCTCCGTTCTTCCCTGGAGGACCAGATGGACCACGAGGACCCATGGGACCCTGCAGATGATAAGACCAGGACAGAAGGGGTTAGTAGTATGTTAAGGTGTACATGTGTTTCAGTACATTTTCAGGACATATATATCCAGACTAAAGTAAAAGCAGAGGAAAAGAGGTGTGTAATAAATTTGGGCCATATTATCATCACATAGACGCTTACATATATATATATATTACATATGGGCTGAATTATTATTACATATAGACACACACACACACACACACACACACACACACATATATATGAGCCATATTATTATTACATGTAGAAGTTTATATATAAAATACATATGGGATGTATTTCATTATGCCTATGAATTTTACATATATGATATACAGGCAGAATATTGTTATTTTTATTATTATTAGGTGCATACTGGGGCATATCTACATTATGTCCTAACAAATGTTTGAGTGTTTGTGCGTTAGTGCATACACTAATTGATTGTCACAGGAAGAGAATACTCACAGGTGCACCGGGCTCACCAGGCTCACCTGCGGGGCCAGCAAATCCTTGAGGACCCTGAGAGACAAAGAAAGACAAAGAATAGTTACTATCTTTGCTCTCTTGGCTGAAAATCTTCTGATGCTCACTGATGAGTGGCCATTGTGGTTCCATGCCGGGTCACTAAGTTATAATGAACCACAATAAAAGGTGAACACTAGGGGGAGAACTAGCTAACAGGTGGGTAAACGTAAAAACTGAGTAAAAAAACACAAAAAATAAAAGTGAAACAGTATTGACAACAGTCATGTGGTCACAGAAGTGTGGTCACTTGTACAGATAAGTATATGGAATCTTAGCAAACTTACAGGAGAACCTGCAGCTCCAGGAGGTCCACGAGGACCAATTGGGCCCTGCGGGAAAAAACGGAGCTTAGTTCATGTGCTTCATTCGTGAGGAAGAGGCATGTTTAGAAGGAGAACATTCTGAAGTGAAAGTGAAAAGGAAAGTGGCCATACTGGGGGTCCAGGGACAGGTGGGCCGCTAGACTTCTCACTGCCATAGGAGATCTGGGGCAGGAAACCCTGCAAAAGAAAAGAGGAGCAGGTGAGCGCTGCCCTACCAACACACTGATCATGCCACTGACATCTGCACATTCTTGGGTCTAATGCATATATCTTTACATCCATTTTTATATCTTTACATCCATTTTTATATCTTTACATCCATTTTTATATCTTTATATACATTTTTATATCTTTACATCCATTTTTATATCTTTATATAAATTTTTATATCTTTACATCCATTTTTATATCTTTATATACATTTTTATATCTTTACATCCATTTTTATATCTTTATATACATTTGTATATCTTTATATCTTTATGTACATTTTTATATCTTCACATACATTTGTATATCTTTATATACATTTTTATATCTTTACATCCATTTTTATATCTTTACATCCATTTTTATATCTTTATATAGATTTTATATCTTTATATACATGTGTATATCTTTATGTCTTTATGTACATTTTTATATTGTTACATAAATTTTTATATCTTTATATCTTTACATACTTTTTATATCTTTACATCCATTTTTATATCTTTATATCCATTTTATATCTTTATATCTTTACATTGATTTTTATATCTTTATATCATTTGTATATCTTTATATCCATTTTTATATCTTTATATCATTTTTATATCTTTATATCTTTGCATAAATTTTTATATCTTTATATCATTTTTATAACTTTATATCTTTACATACATTTTTATATCTTTACATACTTTTGAATATCTTTATATCTTTATATACATTTTTATATCTTTACATATTTTTTTATTTTTATATACATTTGTATATCTTTATGTACATTTTTATATCTTTATATATTTATGTACATTTTATATATTTATATCTTTACATACATTTTTATATCTTTATATCTTTACATTGATTTTTATATCTTTATATCATTTGTATATCTTTATATCCATTTTTATATCTTTATATCATTTTTATATCTTTATATCTTTGCATAAATTTTTATATCTTTATATCATTTTTATAACTTTATATCTTTACATACATTTTTATATCTTTACATACTTTTGAATATCTTTATATCTTTATATACATTTTTATATCTTTACATATTTTTTTATTTTTATATACATTTGTATATCTTTATGTACATTTTTATATCTTTATATATTTATGTACATTTTATATATTTATATCTTTACATACATTTTTATATCTTAATATATGTTTTATATCTTTACGTACTTTTGTATATCTTTATATCTTTACATACATATTTATATCTTTATATCTTTACATAATTGTTTATCTTTATGTAATTTTTTATATCTTTACCTACTTTTGTAAATCTTTATGTAAATGTTTATATCTTTATGTACATTTTATATATTTATTTTTTATGTACATTTTTATGTCTTTTTTGTACATTTTTATGTCTTTATGTACATTTTTATGTCTTTTTGTAAATTTTTATGTCTTTATGTACATTTAATCATGAGTGATATTGCTGTTGGTTTCACATGCCACAAAAAATCAGGCCGAGGGCGCTGTCCAGCTCACTAGTGCTGATTCTGAAGAGAAAAGCTGCTCGTCATATGGAACCTATAGTTTCTTATTCTACTCTGGATTCTCTAAATCTGCTTCTAGTCCCAAAAATTTAAAATATTTTTCAAAAATCCACAATGTAAACTAAAACATCCAACAAGCTCAGGTGGCCATGTGTCATCTGACACAGCAAACATCTTCAGGTCTGGACGTCTTCCTGATTCCGGTAGGTGAAGGCCTATAGTCGCCCGATTATATCGTATATTCAACCTCTTCAACTCTTCAGGCGTGTGTATGGAGATGAGCTGGATGCCCAACCAATGGTGATGCAGACCCTCACGGTCACACATGCCATCAGGTTGATGCAGCACAGATTCTTCTGAAGAAAGACCACTGCTGCTTCCCTGAGGGAGTTTTTCCTCATTATTTCCCCTTTTTTTTCAGGAAACAAAAGTCTGCTGAGAAAAAACCCTCCAAAGAATCCTTTCTGGCACCAGTTCGAGGTTCAACGTTGGAAATCCGGGTTCATGTACTCACTCCGCCGAGGCCAGGGGGTCCAGGAGGGCCGGGAGGTCCGGGAAGTCCGGGCTGTCCGGGAATGCCGTCGTTGCCGGGAGGCCCCTCAGGACCCTGCCAAAAAACGAGAGAGGAACATGAAACACAAACACTCCACCAGAATCAGACCGTCACCACCGAGCGAGAAAGAAGTAACGTTAAAACAGTGGCTGATCTGAAAAAACGTGTAACTTTAACATACGATCCATAACTCAGTCAAGGACATTAGAGAAAATGTGCAGGAAAATAATAAAACAATTTTAGCGCCCAAAAAAAGTGAACTCCCAAAGGTCAACAGTGACACAAGGCCATTCACGATTTTTTGCACTAAAGGGAACCTATATCTTCTGTGTCTATAAGAACTATATTGTCCAGTCCAGGTGAACCCCTGAAGGTGTCCAGCACAGTTTGGTGGTTTACCTGACCACACACACCTGCCTCAGCTCACCTGTTCACTGCCAGGTGTAGTGAGTGGGGGGAGACGCACCAAACTGCTGGACACCGACCAGGACCAGGACCAGGACCAGGACCAGGACTGAACACCTCAACACACTCAACACTCCACAGAGCTTCACGCAGGGCTTTAGAGGACCACACACTCGAGCACAAAACCTCTGAAGCTCAATGTTCACACAGAAACAGCAAAACTCAGCGCTCTCCACGTGTCACCACTCACCTGGTCACCTTTAGATCCACGATCGCCTGGAGATCCAGGAACCTACAAATATAAACACGGGTTCATACATGTGTGGATTTCCTGAACTGGACAAGGCCACAACATGCTGTGTTCCTCACACAGGCCTTGTGTCAGTCCCACAAGCCCATTTATGCGCATATTTTATACACAGGTTGCGTTCTGAGTGTCGTAGGTGCAGCGTCCGTACTAACCGGAGGAGGCTCGGGGTCTGTGGGTCCGTCTATAAGATCAAAAGAAAATGTAAATTAGAGCTCTGGGGTGAGCGGGTGCAGAATCAAGCAATGGAAGCGAGTGTTTTGGTGCAAAGACTAAGTGAGCGTCGCGACCGCTTGCGATATGAAGGTTATAAGTGAAAGTGACTTTCTGTCATTGTGAACACACACAGTCACCACAACGAAATTTGTGCTCTGCATTTAACCCTTCACACGTGCACACGTGGAGCAGCGGGCATCTATCAACAGCGCCCGGGCAGCAGTGAAGTGGGGACGGCACTTTGCGGCATAAATCTGTGCTCCTCAGTGGTGCCCAGGCTAGGACTTGAGCCTGCGACTTTCTGGTCCCAGGGGCAATGTCCTAACCACTAGGCCACCACTGCCTCACTAAAAGCAGCTGAAAATGTCCACAATCCGGTGTTGAATTCTTTGCGGCATAAATCTCCATCCCCCAATAGATCCACTGCGCAACAGCGCTCTCCCACCTGAGCTTCCCTCCAAGGCAACGGCCAGCGGAGGAGACCCCCCTGCTCTGCGTGGTATGTCCCAGGCTTGCCAGGTGACAAAGGCAGCTAGAGGGCGACATAAAAGCTAGCGCCGCCGCAGGGCAGCAGGTGTGAGAGTGGTGATAGGGCAATAATACCGTCGGGGCAAATAGGGCAGCATTCTCCATCGGGAATCTCCGGGTTGGCACAGTCGCTCGTGTCCTCGCAGATCACCTCGTCGCACATGACCGTTCCACTGTCGCAGACGCAAATCCGACATGGCTCAGGCTTCCATACATCCTTGTCGTTGTACGCCTGGCCTTCTTGCGTACAGCTGTTGAACAGGTCTGCAGTGAGAGGGGATTAAGTGTGAGGGACAGTACGTCAATCATAATCATCTCAGCAGCTCCTCAATGGACTCAAGGCAAAGTCTGTAAGTGTCTCTGCACTTTAATTCCTGTTAAAGTTAATATGAAATGCATTAATACTCTTGTGGGTATTTGCAACATAATGTAGGTTCAGCCCAA
The DNA here is from genome assembly GCA_037576955.1 of Lepidarchus adonis. Taxonomy (NCBI): domain Eukaryota; kingdom Metazoa; phylum Chordata; class Actinopteri; order Characiformes; family Lepidarchidae; genus Lepidarchus; species Lepidarchus adonis. Next base: position 8,262 of record JBBIGC010170658.1, read on the forward strand.
AGTCTATATTGAGTCTACAAATTAAGGCATTGAATTTAAATGCTCTGTTGATTCATGATTTTTTAAAAAGGGGGTGAACTCAGAATGGGCGTGTTTACTGTTAAGAATGGGCCTGCCTCCCAACCCCTCAACCCCACCCCCAAAAAAGGAGAGAAAAAAAGGTTTAGCTCATTGCAATACACACTACTACCACCAGATGTCGCCGTTGCATCGCAAACGCGCACACTTGCAACAGCATCCAATTACAATTACGAACGTGCTTGTTTTCTTGTTATATATAATAAATCAATACGTTGGTAAGAAAATGTAATAATAATGTTTGCTATCGAATTTAAAATTAAAAAATTATAAATTAGGCACTTCGCATCTCTGATGTATTATATTATATATCTCCAAGTTTAAATTCTTTTAAAAACTTTTTTTTTATCTCTTAATTTAAAAATATGCATTATGCATTTATTTATTTATCTTGTTTTAACTTCAGCAGAGTTCGCTCGGGGGCCAAATCGTGCGCGCGCCCAAGAACATGTGAGAACAAGCAGCTGCGCTTCAGTCAAAGAGCCTGAGAAACGACACGGAGAAGGTATGATGTTTCATTTTTTGTTATATTTTTGTCCATTATGGCTAATTTTTAAGTTTTTAAAAAGTTTCTAAGCCATGAGAAAAAAAATCTTAATTATGCCCTTTTTTGTAATTTCTATGTTCCACCTTAAATGGAGCGGCGGTTCTGCGCTGGCTGTGCGCAGCCTGCGCCCTTATCGGGATGGAGCTGCCGCGCCACTTAAGGTGGAACGGAAACAATGGAAAAAGTGTCTACAACTCACAAAGAGAAAAGTGATACTCACCATCATCCTCTCCTTGTCCTCTGACCAGGAGGGCTGTGGCTGCGAGCAACAGCCCTAACCGAACATCCACAAAGCTGAACATGTCTACACCCTAGACATGTAGACTCTTTGAGGCAAGGGGCAGCGGCTCTGTTTATGCTCCACTCATGCACGAGGGGTCCGGCCTGTGGTGTGTGCGCGTGCGTCAATTCCAACCCAAACCCGAGCGGATATGTCCCCCTACTGCCTAAACACGCCGCTCACCCCGGCTTTTATACGCCACTGCGTTTTTTTTCTTTGGGAGGTGCCGGGAGCCCTAAATAATCCGTCTGCATGTAGGAATCACTCAGACCCTCCTTCAGCCCGAGCAGGGCCGCCTCTCCCCGCGTCTGCCTTCCTCATTACGACGTGGACGTTTCTGAACATGTTAGCTGGTCGAACTAAGCATTTAGAAGCACATGAACCGCTCCAGCAACACTTCATGGGCTTTCATGTGACTTTGAAGCCCTTCTTTATCTCAGAAGGTTCACTTTTTTGTACGTTTTCGTGCAGGTATACCTGCGCTTAGATGGATTAATTGCTTTTAGCTTTGTGGCCATGCTAGCAACTAGAGGTTAGTGTTGAAAAATGACATAAACAGACAATGAATCCAGTATTCTTGTATATTAAGTATGTAGAAAATGTAAAAACACATTATTAGTATGCATATGTGAAACTGACCTAGCGCTGTAGTCTAAAATTATGCTTTTAGCATACAACGCTACTCTGAGGTAAATGCAACACTTAAGCATACAACGCTACTCTGAGGTAAATGCAACACTTTAGCATACAACGCTACACTGAGGTAAATGCAACACTTTAGCATACAACGCTACACTGAGGTAAATGCAACACTTTAGTATACAAAGCTACTTTGAGGTAAATGCAACACTTTAGCATACAACGCTACACTGAGGTAAATGCAACACTTTAGTATACAAAGCTACTTTGAGGTAAATGCAACACTTTAGCATACAACGCTACACTGAGGTAAATGCAACACTTTAGCATACAACGCTACACTGAGGTAAATGCAACACTTT
>JBBIGC010170666.1:0-15573 GCA_037576955.1 Lepidarchus adonis
TACATGTGAATCCATGTTGTACATATTCGTCCGACCACTTTCTTCTTTTGCCCGACATAGTTAGTATGGATTAAAATTTTAACAAAAAAATCACACAAAGTACTACCACAACAGTCACACGTTGACTACTGAGCGCTAAGCAGTGTAGCATGATCATCTGCAGCCAGTGAGGGCCAAGCGGGTGTCATCACGAATTTACACGATAATTCGGGTGTGTCTGGACCTTCGCAGCGGAGGCTCTGCCGAACCCCTGAGACTGACTCACCAAACCCCTAGGGTTCGATCGAACCCAGGTTAAGAACCACTGACTTAGAACCTTGTTAAGATCCAACCATGCAACATATGATTTTTTGCTATTTTTTAAGTGGTCTTAAACTTTTGATTGGGACTATCATAAAACCCAAAATTCACAGTCTCTGAAATTTTTAATATCATGTAATATAAATGAAAAAGGATATTTTATACAGAAATGTCAGGATTCTGATAAGTATGTTCATTCCTATGCACTGAATACATGGTTGTTCCTCCTTTTGCATGAATTACTGCATCAATGCTTCGTGGCATGGAGGAGATCAGCCTGTGGCTCTGCTGAGGTGGAATGGAAGCCCAGGTTGCTTTGATCTCAGCCTTCAGGTCGTCTGCATTGTTGGGTCTGGTGTCTCTCATCTTCCTCTTGACAATAACCCATAGATTCTCTACGGGGTTCAGGTCAGGAGAGTTTGCTGCCAGTTAAGCACAGTAACACCCTGCTGGTTGAAGATGAAATCAGCATCTCCATAAAGCTTGTCAGTAGAAAGAAGCATGAAGTGCTCTCAGATTTCCTGGTAGATGCTGCATTGACTTTGGATTTCAGAAAACACAGTGACCAACACCAGCAGATGACATGGCCCCTTTTTGTGAGTAATGTATGCTTGTGTATGTCTATAGTCTATAACTGTTTAAATTAGTTTGATTATCTGAAATATTTAAGTGTGACAATCATGTATAAACTAAGAAATCAGGAAGGGGGCAAACAATTTTTCCACACCACTGTATTTATAGAAAAGCGAAATGTCACAGAAACACAAAGATTTCTTTACAGTGGTGGTTCTCACACACAGAAAAAATCTTCTCTGAACTATTTTGCCTCACAGCACCTTGCATATATCCCTCTGCCATTAATTGGTTTTGAAAATACTTTTTATGCCAAAGCATCTCAAAGTATAGTTTAAAAAAATATTTCAGGCATCAGACAGCATGATTATGTGAGGGAGCTTTTAGAGACAGATGTCTGGTTCCATTCAGCTTCACTGTAAACAGTTCTGACCCAGTTTCTCTAGAGAAGAGCCTTGATGGTGTGGTTTACTTCAACCAGCTAATTATGCAGACAATTTGAAATTTGGTGGACTTTCCCTTTAGGACCATCTGCTTCCTTTATTTTATGTGTATTTATTTAATAATGATATAATAATACACCTGGGGATTAAAGGTGCACTCTTTCGGCACTCTGGAGAGTGTTTTTTAGTGGTTAGAAAGTTGCAGGAAGTTCATTTGCCTGAGTCTGAGTTGGATTTACGCATGTGCCTGTTGCTAAAGTGATTGTGAGCAGTGAGAGGCGCTGTAGACTTTTGTACAAGAGACAGAACCGCGCCAATACAAGCACACACTCAGCAGTGTTGGCATGAACCCAGCTCCTGCTAGGCTGCTGTAGATCTAACTATAGATTTTTATTTTAATATCGCATTAGTTCATTCTTTTTTTCAACTTGAACTGTCGCTGCTAACAGTTTTAATAAATTAATATTATTATATAATAATGCTGTTACAACAATGGTCACCATGATTAATAATAATAATAATAATAATAATAATAATAATAATAATAATCTAATAAAATAAAACTTGCTCACTTTATAAGACGCTGAAATGCGTGTGAACGATTAAACAAAGAAATAAATAAATTCCCCGCGAGCGTGAGCTGCCTCCGACTCCTCACTGGCCGTTCACAGCAGCAACTAGTGATGGGAGTTTAACTCTGTTCAGTGAACCGACTCACTCGCTCTTCTCCGCTGCGCACTGACTCAAGATTTAGCAAATGATTCAGTATTGATTTAGTATCGGTTCAGTTATGGCTTGTGAATTGGTTCGGCTGAAAATCGAAAGGAATCCGTTCAAAGGAGTCGACTCGTTGGCGAATCGGACATCGGTAGTATCGACGTTAGCGCCCGTTCTGTTGCATGAAATGGATGGAAGTGAGTGGAGAGTGCGTGGTTTTTTCTTTTCAGATAAGGACTACTGAGCAAACAGATCGCTCGGAATTGAACTATGGCTGTGGATTTTCTTTTCTAAAAAAAGTTTTCTGTCGCTTTGGAAGGAGGCAAACATTTGGGTTCCGGTGACGAATTGCTCTGTTTTTTGTCAGGAAATTCGCAGCACCAAAGACTCGTTCCTGTAGGCTTTTCTGTTTTATCAACGTGTACTATTATTAAAGCCCTTTTTGTAAATTAGCCGTTTTGTGTGAGGAGAAAGGGTTCTGCTGTTTTTTGCTGTTGTGTCCGTCACTACAGCAGTAACGGAAAAGGCTCGCGCTCCAACTGCCTAACGCTAGCCGCCTGGACGCTAACTCTCGCATTTTGTCAAAAACTGCGATTTTATGTAATATTATTATTACATTTCTACACTTTAAAAGAGACGGCAGATATTTTCAACTTTAATACGAGTTATTAAAACATTACTGAACTTAACATTCTGTTGCGGTTAGTTTACTGTAACGTGTTTTTAACGCTGTTTCGCTCCAACTGTGGGACTTTTCTTTGTCTGAGAAGGAAAAACACGACAAAAACTGAACTGCTGAAGTGCAGTGAACTGGCCCTTAAGGACGGAGCAAAAATCTGCAAACTTAGCAGGAAAAGAAGCCATCAGACTGACGGAAATCGCGTCGTCTGCTCCCTTTCTCCCCCCCCTTCTCTGTGTAATTCACCGTTTCGAGTGGTTTTGGTCCCAAACGCTGCCCTCATCTTCTCCCTCCATCATTCACTCTCTATTCCTGATTATTATGTGCGAGGTGTAACGGCATGTCGTCCACTTGGCTTCAAAACTCTCCATTTAAACGCTGAAGAGTGAGATTTAGCACCAGTGGGCATAAATGTCAGGTATGTATCAACACTCCCACTGAATAACACTCATGTCTCGGGTTTCTGCGTTCCTAAGACTCTTATTTTGTGTTCTTGTAAAACTGAGTCCCTTTACTCTTAAACATGGTTCCTCCGTAGAGGAGCTGCTTGGGCTTCTTCTACTGGAGGTGGATGACGCCAGTTTGGTTCCTCTGTTTACACAGACTGAAAGAAGCTTAACAGTTTGTACACTTCCCTACTAGTAGCATATCTCATGACCATTAAAGAGACGAATAGTCATGGAACTGTTGTCTAAGGATTGCAGATCCAGCTTATATGGTACATTTGTTTAAAAAAAAAAGTTGGAGAAGCAGGGCTGGAACTATACGTTTCAAGATTCAAGATGTTTATTCATCACATGCCTAGTTATACACGTACAACAAGCAGTGAAATGCATCCTGATCATCTCCAGACTGTGTAAGAATAAGCTATAATTAAAGATTATTAGGCTAACAACTTAACACTAAACCAAAACTTAAACTACATTATCACACACAAGTAGAAAAGCTGATAAATAAGAGATTAAGCAGCTATAACGCAAGCAGTTTAGAAAAAATGGTCCATAAGAACCAAAGGTGCAAACATTGTTCAATCCTGATATTTTTGATTTTGACATCAAGATTCATGTCGTTTTTTAAAATCTTTTCTTTGATTTCTTGACTCTGCATAATCTTAATTATTTAGTACACAGATGCAGAAACATGCACATCATATTTCAGTACAGAAAATAGTGAAATTGCACAAAGAAGGGAGCTAATAAAATGATGCAGCCGAGCTATAAATTTATCAGAACCCATGCTGTTCAATGTAGTTTGAATATTGACTCAAAAAAGACAATGTGTTTGCATCTGAGAGAGAGAGTGAGGTGTGAATCAAGGTTACAGCTTTTAATTTCCATGCATAGAATGCCTTGAATGTAATTTTTTGATGTTTTGTTTAAAATGTGTTCTTTTTTAAATAATTTGTTCATTTTTGCACTCTTATTGGTTTCAGTTCGTGCACAGTTATGATGAGAAGGCGACGGCGGCTTCCATACTTGAAAAGCGTGCTGGATCAAGTGCGTGCAGCTGGAGAATCTGCTTTTGTTGTCACATCATGATATGACAGTGGGGCGGTAAAACAAAGGCAACTTTCCACTTTTGCTTGTTCTTTCTGGACTAAATTTGTCTCCATGGTGGTGCAGAAGGGTGTTGTGCTAAGTGGCAGACCCCAGGGGCCTAGGCCCCGGGCTGCAGTTTAGCTATGGCCCAGTTGCTTTGCTCACCTCACTCCATGTGCGTAGAAACTGGATTTCTGTGGACTGCGTTGTTGAACTAAGCCAGATTCCATTTCTTCATCCTCTTCTGCGAAGCTACAGGCTAAAAAGCAAAGACGAAACGCTGACAGTTCAGGTAAGAAAGGTATAAACTATCTTGTTACTTTAATGAAAAATGACTAAAGTAGTTAAAATAGGTACAAGAACCTGTTCAGAGTTCTGTAAAAAAAGTGCTAAAGTTGAAATGAATGTGCTTAAAGCGCCCAGCTACATTGCCTTGTCTCTTTTTAAATTGAAGCATTTTATGTTAAGAAATATTCCCATAAGCATATCACCATGCATATTTTTTACATCAAAGTATAATAATGAGGACAAATATTTGTTTTCATTGTTTCTCATGATGTTTTTCATGATAATGATTAACATCATATTGCCCAGCTGTAGTCTGAGGTTGGCAGTGGAGTAAACAAAACCATCTAAAGGAAAATGACTAAAGTAAAAGTTAAAATAAGTACCAAAACCTGTTCAGAGTTCTGTAATAAGCACCCAGCTACCTTTCCATACTCTTTTGAAATGTAAACACGGTTTAAGTTTCTATATCTGTTAAACTTTTCATATTGTTCATTTCCCAGTGCACAGAAGTAACGTACACAGTCTGACTTACGTTTTAAATTCTTTGCTTTTGGGAACACATTTACATATATGCTCTTATTTTTTATATTGAAATTGCAGTTTGAAATGAGTGCAATTTTCACATTGCAAGGCCACAATTTAAACTGTATCCTATATTTTCTTTGTTTGAAGAGTCTGAATTAGGGAGTTTAATAGTACTAATATTTAATCATGCATAGCTTGAGAATTGGAGATTTGCCACATTGCGTATGGCATTAAGGCCTCAAGTCTGGAATACATGTCTTTATTGGCCAAAAAAGCCCTGGAGGAATGTAATTTTAGAAAATAATCACGTTTAATTTGCAGTCGAAATACTGATAAAAATGAGATATTTTCCCAGAATTGTTCAGCTAGTTCCTGTTTCGGCTGCTTTTTGTTTGGGGTATAGTACCAAATTTTATTTTAAATTGTTTCGGTCTTAAAGGCTGTGTAACAAAACAACCTTTTTAATATGGCTGGATTGTGTAAAATGATCATTATGATCATTTGATACACCCCTCACATTTTAAAGATATTTTATTATATCTTTTCATGGCAACACTTAAGATATGACCCTTTGATACAATGTAAAGTATTCAGTGTAAAGCTTGTATACCAATGTAAATTTGCTGTCCCCTGAGAATAAATCAATACACAGCCATTAATGTCTAAACCGCTGGCAAAAAAAATGAGTACACCCATAAGCAAAAATGACCAAATTATGCCCAATTAGCCATTTTTCCTCCCCAGGGTCATGTGACTCATTAGTTTCAGGTGTGATTGGGGAGCAGGTGTTTAATTGGGTGTTATCAATCTTATGTGCTTATACTGGTCACTAGAAGTTCAACATGGCACCTCATGGCAAAGAACTGTCTGAGGATCTGAAAAAAAGAATTGTTCCTCTACATAAAGATGGCCTAGGCAATAAGAAGATTGCCAGAATCCTGAAACTGATCTGCAGTATGGTGGTCAAGACCGTACAGAGGTTTAAAAAGACAGGTTCTACTCAGAACAGGCCTCGCCATGTTCAACAAAAGAAGTTGAGTGCATGTTCTCAGCGTCATGTCCAGAGGTTGTCTTTTGAAAATAGACGTATGAGAGCAGCCAGCATTGCTGCAGAGGTTGAAGGGGTGGGGGGTCAACCCGTCAGTGCTCAGACCATATGCCGCGCTCTGCATCAAATTGGTCTGCATGCCTCTTCTAGACTAAGGACATTGATTACTGGAACATGTCCTGTGGTCTGATGAGACCAAAATACACTTATTTGGTTCAGATGATGTCAAGCATGTGACAGCATCCAGGTGAGGACTACAAAGACAAGTGTCTTGCCTACAGTCAAGCATGGTGGTGGGAGTGTCATGGTTTGGTACTGCATGAGTGCTGCTGGCACTGAGGAGCTACGGTTCATTGAGGGAACCATAAATACCAACATATACTGTGAATTATAGAGCAGAGCATGATCCCCTCCCTTCAGAAACTGGGCCGCAGGGCAGTATTTCAACATGATAACAGCCCCAAAAACACCAGACAACCACTGCCTTGCTAAAGAAACTGAGGGTAAAGGTGCTGGGCTGACCATCTGTGGGGCATCCTCAAATGGAAGGTGGAGAAGCGCAAGGTCTCTAACATCCACCATCTCTGTGATGTCATCATGGAGGAGTGGAAGAGGATTCCAGTGGCAACCTATGAAGCTCTAGTGAACTCCATGCCCAAGAGCGTTAAGGCAGTGCTGGACAATAATGTAGACCACACAAAATATTGACACTTTGGGCACAATTTGGGCATTTTTATTTAAGGGTGTACTCACTTTTGTTGCCAGCAGCTTATTTTATTTTGAGGGACAGCAAATGTACACTGTTATACAAGCTGTACACTGACTGCTTTACATTTGCACTTTACAGTGTTGTCCCATGTAAAGGTCTAATAACATATTTACGAAAATGTTAGGAGTGTACATAAGCCTGTTCTGGTTGCATTAAGGGAACACATGTGAACATGGGTCCTTTAGTAAGCTGAGGAGAATAGGAGGCCACAAGATAATAATGGCTACTGATCATAGTCATTGCTGCCTCCGCGAGATCTATCTATACATTACAGATGTAATGTTTTACTCCCTTTCTCATACTGTATAATTCATTTTGGTTAACTTGATTTGACAGGGTGGTGAACAGTATTCTAATTAATAGAAGCACTGAACTAACCTGAAGCAGACTCAAAGTTGATATGAACTTGAAGAAGAGTTTAAGATACAAAAATTAAGTGGTCTAATAAGCTATACAACTTTAATTAATATTCTTAGTATCTATTCTTAGATTTTTAGTGCATCTTAGCCTGCTTTGGAGAATGGCAGGTAGCTTCTTCAAGAGCACATTTTTTGTGTGTATTTTTATTGTATTTATGTTCAATGTAAAAGGTGATTACAGTGGAATAATGTGCTTCTGCTAAAGCATAGGAGCTGTTTAAGCATGGAGCTGGCACTATATCCGCCGTATATATGTTGTCTGTACTTTGTTATCGCAACATTGGCTTCTAAAAACAATATTACAGAGGGCTGCAATATGCAAATGAGTCACTAACCAATCTCAGAGCCTCTTAGAACTTTCTTATGTGTGTTGGTTTTTTGACCTCACAAAAACAGTCATTTTAATGCATACAGTTGGTAAAGCGTAGTTTCCATAATCAATATATATTTCACACCTTTTAAATGAGAGAAATGTGATATAAACTCTTTAATATATATATTTAATATATATTTAATTATACAGCTACAATTTGTAGCTGTATAATCGCAATACAGATATTTTATCCATATTGTTCTAGCTAAGTCCTAACTTAGCATAGTAAGTTTCAAATACACAATGTTTCACCTAATATGTCCTCATTCTTGCACACATTCAGGTATTATTCAGACATTATCAGATCATTTTTATATTAAGTGAGTTCTTTGTATATTTTGTGCCTCTTTTAGTTCACCTATGCATGGCAGATTTAATTGGCTGAATTTACTGAAATCATACATTAATGGATAATGCATTTCTGGTTTAATTGCAATTTTATTGTAATAAGAAGCAAACCAGATGTACCAACGAGAACATATCCAAACAAATATGCTGTGATTTAAATATTATTGCTCCATGCATCATAATGTTGTGATGTGCCGATACAGTAGACTTTTCAGTTTAAATTTAGACTACTTTAGCGTACACTGCTGTTGATGTTTTGCATATCCTCAGTCTTCATGTCCACTGTCAGCAGGTGTGTTTATGGTTCAGTTTTTAACAAGACCATTAGACTTGTGAAGTACCACAGCTGGACCGCACACAAGCAGATGCTTATCTGAGATAAAGAGGGAAAAATGCTGCAGCACAAAATATGCACTGATCTTTTGGTCAGTTTAAATTCCATTTGTAATTATGACAATAATAGTAGTAGTAATTATTGTTATAATAGGAAATTACATTTGTTCAGAGTCTTTCTCAAAACCAGCATCACTTCACGACAGCAGTAGAGCTAAACAGTTTTATCTATTTGTATCGAAATCACAATTTGACCAAGTGAAATTTTCACATTGCAAGGGCTACAATATAAAGTGTCCTATGTCACTCTTAGTTTTAGGTTTATTAGACAAGTTTTAATTGTGAGAGTTTAATAATAATAATTTAATTTTTTTGAAGAAAAAATAATTAGCATGATTTAAACATTTTTACTATCTATCTTTAGTTCACAATTGTAAAATCCATGAGCACAATCCAAGAAGAGGACACTTAACAATAAATATCTGTTGCAGGAGAACTGCTTTGAAAGCTTTTTAAATTTTGATTATGCTCAGTTTATCGGTTTATCACCCCATTGGTAATACGCATATTCACATAGAAAAGTAATGATTTTAAACATTTATTCAGATATCAACACATCTGCACTACTGTATGACTTTAATGTGACATGTTGTCCCCTGGATCACTGTAAGCACTGGTTAAACTTCTACACTTTACAGACTTCTCATGTATTACATAGACTCTGTCTTTCTATATGGCATTTTGTCTTTCAAAATAAATGTGTGGGACATGCAGCAGCTTAGCTTTTTCCCTTTGTCTAGCAGGACTGCTGAATTGAAACAGTCATCTGAAACCTTGATCTGACAGGAACCTTTCAGTTGAACTCATTGAGGGCTCGGGAACTCCAGCAGGGAAATCTGGAAGCCCCGGGCATTGACTGGACTGTGAACCCTGCCATATGAAGCAAGCAGCAAAGTCCCAAAGCCACAGTTGCAGCTGCGAAAAGCAACTCTAGACTAAACACCAGAAAGCCAGGGGGAAAGTGGGAGCAGAATAAGGAGAAATGTGAAGTTTGTAAGATTCCAGCTAGTGCTAGGAAGGGGATACAAGCAAAACAAAGCTGTTGCAGATTACAGGTCCAGTACCTATGAATGGTTCACTGCTAAATTCCAAATTCCGCACATTCCTACAGGAATGCAATTAAGATCAAGAGTGCTGTAGTGTGAAGGAAGCAGGGGTCAGACAGACCAAAAGGGAAAGTAAGATTTAAGAGTACTACTCTATTTTTTATACTGGAAATGAATCTGCCAGATGGACTTGTGGGGCTAACAATTCATTTATGTTTTTCTCTGAAAATGACCAAGGTAAAGCAGACAGTGGTTCGATGATATTGTTTTGTTTTTGTTTTTTTCGCATTATTCCAGTGTACATATCACATTTAATGGTAATTTTACAGCAGTTGGCCCCGTGAGGTGGACCAAAGAACAAAACATAGCTTTGTCCAAAAAAACTGACTAACTTTAATAATATTTTGTCAGTATACTATAAAAATTTGGTAGCTCCGACATACTTAACAAAACTTGTGACAGAGGCAGGTTTACCCTTAAATTACATTCCCTTTCCTCTTAATAGCGAGTCAAGTCAATTTTATTTGTATGGTGCTCTTTAGAACAGATGCTGTAATAAAGCAGCTTTATAGAATCTGGGTCCAAGCCCCTACTGAGTAAACCTACGACGACAGGGGAAAAGAAAAACTCCCTATTGTAATAATTTTGTAACTGGATATTATTTGTAGTTGTTTGGCAGTCACTTACAGTTGCTCAACAGTTCATAGTGGCCATTGTGTGATTCACCATACATTTTCGGATGTGGAATGGCAGCAGGCCACTTTCAATCATGCTGTTGAAGCCTATGCAGAATGTGGACTGGCGTTGTCTACTGTAATAAGCTTGGATGTCCTGGGTAGAGGTTGATGGCAACATATTCCTCTATAAATGTCTCATATACACCTTAAAGTCAATAGTACCTTCATATACATCAAACTCTGGTCCTGAAGGCCGGTATCCAGCACAGTTTGGTAGTTTCCCTCAGGTGATTGATTAGAGCTGCAACTAACGATTATTTTAATAATGGATTAATCTGTCAAATATTTTTTAGATGAATCGGATAAACGACAAAAAAACAAGGAAAGCAACCTTACTTTCCAACCTTTTCAAAAACAACTAAAATCTTTAGAAAGTGCACAAACATGTTGCTCCTTGAGCTGTTAGAATAATAATAAAGCAGTGTAACCAGGGTTCAAGGTGTGGATCATTTTAGTGAAGCCGTCATCTTCACCCATCGACAAGACAGTCAAGACAGCGGTTGCTGTGGTGAACATGACGCATTTCCCATCAAGAACCTTCTCATGGTTTGCTGTTTTTTTTGGAATCAAAAAGATAGTATGTGTGTGTGTGTAACAGTACAATTTTTACATCAACTATAAATACATACTTACATACATACATACTTATTTTAGTTACTAGTTATGTAAAGGTAAGTCACCCAAAGAGCAATTACAGACAATACACACACACACACACACACACACACACACACACACACTCACACTCACACTCACACTCGCTCTCTTTCTCAAGTTTACTTGAAGCTTATTCATTAAATTATTACCATCAATGTAGTAAACGCAAGGCTTATTTATACACCACGTTTAAACGCAGCTTAAGAGTGTGTAAGCTTAAGTGCTGTAAAAGAACTTTAAATTAAATTAAAAAGTAAAACACACACAAATATATTTATCAATAATAACCTATATGCGACAAAGCACAGAATATACACTGCAAAAAATGCTTTTCTAACTTAGCAATTTTGTCCTGTTTTCAATCCAAATATCGAAAAAATCTTAAATCAAGATACATTTACTAGACACGTGAAATAGTATAAGAATTATGTTTTGTTTTTTGAAAAAACAACTCAAAACAAAGTAGGGTTCTGTAGTGACTTACCTGCTGTTGAACTCCCTTCCTCCTCTTCAAACTGGATCATTCAGGTGCTGGATCATTGCCGTGCTGCTCCCGTGCCATGTCGTTTTGCATATTTTGCAGTTAACACACCTTTTCTGTATACTTAGTTTGAAACGCCCAGATTTCTCTTCCTCTGCTCGTTTGTTTAAATGTTTGCTCCGCCCCCTGTCTATGAGGCGCTAACTGCTAGCATCCATGTCTGCGAGAGAGAGACCGAGTGTGCTCCGTGCTCGACTAAAGTTTTTATTTTTTTTAATAATCAAACGTCTCCGCGTCGCGTGACACAATGAATATATTATGAAATGTGTTGCCAACTCTTTTAGTAATCGATTTATGCTGATTACAATCTGGATGGTCAATTTTATCTTTGGCACAGACAACCTGACCCCAGCACATGGTTCTACAGTCTTTCTGTCCAGTCTTTCAGTCCTGAGATGTCCTAAAGAAAGTGTACTCAAACTGTACTGTGCCAGCTTAAAGTGTAGTCTTCCAAACCAGTGTTAATTGAATATTCTGTGCACTTTTCAATCTTATTTTAACTCAAACTTTTGTTTTTTGTGTTACAACATCACATTTGTGTATATTTACAAAATGTAATTAATTCAGTAAAACTGACATTTTTATTGTTTGTTAGTAACTTTTCTGCAAATGGGATTTTTATATTGATATGTCTTTAGTTTGGCCTTGGAACTAATTAACGTAGTAAAAAATAACAATTTTGTGAATGTGACAACACATTTTTACAGTTTGATGTACTCTTAACCCAGCCAAGGCCATTTTGCCCGATATGACCCGAAGCAGTTTTGCGTGATGTCTGAAATTTTGGTTGTGTGGTCAGAGGGCTACCTTAAATGTACAGAGAGAGAGAGAGAGAGAGAGAGGTGAGACAGAAGGGTGAGAGAGAGAGAGAGAGAGAGAGAGAGAGAGAGAGAGAGAGAGAGAGAGGAGAGAGGGAGCATGAGAGAAAGGGAAAGAAGGGATAGAGGAGAGAGGGAGCGAGAGAGAAGGAGAGAGAGCGGGAGAAAAGGGATAGAGTAGAGCAAGAGAGAGAGAGAGAGAGAGATCAGCTAGAAATGGGAGTGAATGATTTAGATTGTCTTATTACAGTGGCACAGGGAAAAGGGTGGGATTAATTAGGCAGCAAGAGACAGTCAATTTTTGAAGTTGATGTCCTGGAAGCAGAAGAAATAGTGGAGTATAAAGTTCTGAGCCACTTTGTTAAGGGTCTTATTGTGATGGCTAGGTAACTTGTTCAGAGTCTCTCTAAAACAGCAGATCTTGTGGAGTAGTCAGTACCTCCCAAACGTGGTCCAAGGAGAGACAACTAATGAACTGTCAACAGGGTCATTGGTGCCCAAAGCTCAATGGGAGTAAAGACTAGGTTTGTCTGGTTTGATTCCACAGAAGAGTTATCTTAGCACAAATTATTAATACTGGCTGTGGCCGTATACTGGCTATTCAATGAGGTTTACTGAGTATACTGAAAAACAGAAAACTGATTTATATTGTTTGTCAGGATTTAAGTCAATGTATGTGAATTTCAAAATGGCTGTGATAATGTTACACAACGTTATGCATGCCAGTTCTAGATCAAAGACAAAAAGTTGCTTATGGTTGTGGTATGCCGTTGGCATGGAGAAGCGAAAGCATTGGGCTGAAAAAAAGACAGCACTGGAGACTGAGGAAGTAATATAGCCTCTGTTCTACAACTTAGAATGTTTTATATCACATAAGTATCTGAATATTTCCGCTTCTGCTTTACCCACAAAAGCACAGTAAACTCTGTCAGAGGTAACATCATCTCTGGCGAAGTTAACTGCAGTGACCTGCCACCAGACACGTGATTTAGTGGTGGATGTAACTGTTTCTGGATAGGCATCTATGCTGTATACTTTAAATCCAGATGTCAGAACTACACAAAGCTGATTTACACAGTGCTTTGTATGCGGATTGGCTCGGTTGGTCTACTTGGGTGGCCTTCTCATTTTATTACAGTCAGTTTTTTGAAGTGTCATTTTGTAGTTGCTGATGTTGCTCAAGATAACATTTAAATTTGGATTAATACATTTTAGATATGTGAACATATTTCTCCCATTTTGTGATGCCCCTTAACCACACGCATTACTATGCACACAGCCATTTATGTTGGAGACATTAAACATTGCCAGTTTTGTCCCATAACCATTTGAAATGATTGTTAAATTTCTCAGTAACCTTGAACAGCATGACGAAGGCCAAGAGCAGCCGCAGCCAGCGTCAGGAAGGCAGGGAGACTTTGGCTTTGGGTGTGTTGCATTGTCAGTGAAGCTCAGCATGCAGATGACAGCTAGCACACGTTTCCCATGCTTGTATTCTGCAATGCTTTGCTGTGTCACTGAGGAATGTTCAGTAAGAAATGGTTGGGTGGTTTATTATAACCTGCTGCTGTATTTATCCTATTAATTGTAAATAAACCATGTTTAGATTACTTTTTACAGAGACACACCTTGTTATTCATGGCACTTGAACAGTATTTTCAGCTTGAAATGCAAAAATGTTGGTCTGATGAAGAAGAGTATGGAAGCCAAGGCAGTTCATGACAGTCCCTTAACTCTAAGGTCATCTCTTAAAGGTCAGTTTATGTTCTGGAAAGAAGTTTTATCTAAAATACGTCTTTAATCATTGGACAACAGTACCCCACATCTGGGCTGTGTTGTTGACAGTGCAAAATAAATGGACATCAGTCTCAACATGTCAATTGAATCTTTATATTGGCCCTTTTTGCACACACACGGAAAGAACTGTATGCTGTCCAGTTTGCCATAGGAATCTTATTTTTGTGAAATATAAAAAAATATTACCTTTTTAATATTTATAGGAGAGTTATACCATGGCTCTGGGAAGGCCTTATGGCAGTAGATGGCAAAGATCTGAAACCTTGAAGCTTTTCTAAATGGCAAATATTTTTCTCTTGCTGGAGACATTGTGCCAGGTTTCTCCATGCCAGCAAAGCTCAAGTTTCAGCTCTTTTCCAGCCCAGACGTTCCGGTCTCACACGCACACTCACGCTCACATTCATGCATGCACGCATGCACACCACACATTCCCCATACTCTTACACTGAGGCTCACACAGGGAAATCTTGCTGTATGCTGCATGCAAAAAAATCAGCTTCTTTTGGTTTTTAAATGCGTTGTTCTTAACATTTGTAACCAATGAAATGATTGATCAGCTCACCTTATTTTAATGTATTTATATTAAAGATTCCCAGACAAGTCACCAAGGTGTAGATTTAGATAATGGTTGTTGTTTTTTTGCTTTAGTGGCAAAGATTTTGGAGTGCTTCTTAACCAAGATTCACAGTATAGAAGTATAATAGGAAGAGGCTTATACATGTTCTGTGTATTTTATGGAAGGGTCTTTTAGAAGGCCATTATCTACAGCTCTAAGCACGGCTTTTATTTTTAGTGTTTGATTATTGGATCGGACAAAACTCTTATTACTGTAATAAACTGATAATGGAAACATGAACATATTAACAAAAGCACATTTACAGGACTTTTGCTCATGAATCTACACAATCCTTTGCAGGCTATTGATGGATACTGTTAGAAGACCAAGTGTGTGGAGACCCCAAATCTGAATACAAAAGAAGACACACACACACACTGCAAAAATGAGTAAGTTCCTTTGGTTTTCTTCATACACCTGTACACAGCTTGTTAATGGAGGGTAATAGGTTACTAAGTGTACTCTATGTGCAGGAGTGTGACCTTGCCTCACCTAGCATTCTTCTGTAGTAAGAGTTTCTGAGAACTGGGAAATTCTGAGTGAAGGAGCACTACAGAACTACTGATATAAAGAAGCCTTGCAGCAGTGAGAATGTCTGAGAAAAGAAAGAGAGACTATTACTGATGCACACTCGTTGTTGGCTTCAAAGTGTTTACTGGATACAACCGTAGGTTTGCTGGGTAGAGGCTTCACTGGTTCTCCCTTACACTCTCCCTCCAGAGGTGTGTGAAGTTTGTCCAAGCTACACAGTGGGAATATTTTCCCGCCGTGAGTGAGCAAAGCCAAGACACAGCTCACACACTCACTTCAAACATGAGAACAAAAATCACAAAAACATGGCATTCTCGTTTTCGCACAGGCATACAGCTCACTGTTACTGTGTGTGTGTGTGTGTGTGTGTGTGTGTGTGTGTGTGTGTGTGTGTGTGTGTGTGTGTGTGTGTGTGTG
>JBBIGC010170676.1:0-15572 GCA_037576955.1 Lepidarchus adonis
CGCCTGGGAAAATCAGAACTGCCTGTTTACAGTACAGTCGCATCGGCACATATCGGATTTATATCGGATTTATTTCCACATATGAATGAAGCCTGAATCCGATCTCAACATATGCGAATGCATGCGTTTTTTCCTGTTTACACTGTCATGGGACAGATCCGATCTGTGTTACATATGAGCAAAAAATCGGAATTGGGTCACATTTAACTGGCAGTGTAAATGAGGCCTAAGTGTGTTCTATGCTTACTCACCCAACCCAGGAAAGGCTTGTTTAAATCAGATGTATTGGGAACAGGAGAAACCTTCAGGACTGGTATTGGGAAACGCTGATTTAAACTTTATCCATTATCTATAACATAAGGATATACACTTTTCTGATTATTTGTAACTGCAGTTACCTTAAGTACAGGATGTGTGTATTTCTACCCCCTCTGCTTAGGATCCAAATCTGAAAATGTGTGAAATTCGAGAACTGGGCAGTGTGACAATATAAATTGTGGCCACAATATGATTTTTACGAGCATATTGTAATAAGATTGGACCTTCATGGATAATTTCAAATGAGTCTTTCTTAAGTGAATGTATTGCACTGTGGTGTGAGAAATTTACATTAACAAATGATGGAAAAATACATATCTTGTATTGGGAAAATTTTTCAAAGTATATTGATATATTTTTGCCGTATGTTCTTTCAAACATTTCTATATAGTTTCAGTCCAACAATTTTTAAAATTGGAATTTGATGAACTGATTACTTGTTTTCCCTGTTATCTAGCAATCATTGTTCTTCACTCATGTCTTGCATTTTGGTAGAACTGTGCAGACCCTCCCAGCAGCGTGGTGTTGGTAGGCCACTCCATGGGTGGGGTAGTGGCTAGAGCGCTGTTCACACTACCCCGCTTCAATCCTCGCCTGGTTAACCTTATCCTCACCCAGGCATCGCCTCACCATGCACCCGTGATCTCTTTGGATCCATTTATACTGGGTAGGAAATCTTTTTTATATGTTGTTTGTATATTCACAATATGTTGGATTTAGCTATTTCTGAATATGTATGAGCAATACTGTGTACTCATGGCATAATCTGTAAGTGAGATCTTGTGGCATTTAAGATTGTTTACTGTAATTTTACCAGTTTTATCTAGGGCTGGTCAATATATCAAATATACTCTGCTTGTTCCATGTGTGATGTAGTAAATGACTCTATCGTGACCATCGAGTATAAATATTAACGCTATTGTTTAACAGCATGTACTTCGCTTTTGAGTTTCGCTTTTCTGTTTGTGATATTAAACTTTGCTTTTAACATAGCAAAGACTATTTTAAACCAAAGAGTTCTATGTTAAACTTTTGTTTAAAATGAAGTTTGCTATATTATACTTGTATAGTAAAATAAAAGCCTTTACTATGCTAAACTTTGACTAAATTCAGTATATTTTTTTAATTTTATGCAATATAGGGCCGAATTTATCATTTTATATAGAGATTTAGAAGAGATTTCAAGATATAGGCAAGTATCAAGATATATATTGTGTATCGCTATATAGCATAAAAATATCAATATTATTTTTATCTTATTGCTCAGCCCTAGTTTTATCTGAAACACACACAAATCATGAATCTTAAAATCTGCCTGACAGATTTTTTCATTCAAACCCATCCAGTGAACTCTGATTATCTGCTTTATTAGTACTGGCCATTGTATGGAGCCATTCACCATCATTCACAGATTGTCTGTGGTGGTCTACAACAAGCATTTTTATTCAGCTTCTAACCACAAACTGATATTATTTGGGTGGTGGACTGAAGTTTAGCTCTCCAAACTCATCAGGTTTATCCATAAAGGGCCATAATGGCTTTCAGCCAAACACTACATATATCTAATGAATTCTTTGAATTTGAATTTGACTTTGACCAAATGATTAAACATGGACTCAGGTGTGCCTCTGTGTGATTATACATCATTAAATACAAGGTAAAGTGGACAGTCATAATGTTGACGTGCTCCAGACATTAGGCAGGAGATAACAGTAGTACCCTCTAGGACAGTGGGGGCCTAATGGTTCGGGTTTTGCCTTTGAAATCAGATGGTCAGATGGCCCCACCCCGGGCACCACAGAAGTTCACTTGAGCTTAAGGTGCCATCCTGCTACTCAGCTCCTCGGGCACTGTTGATTGCTGCCCGCTCCTTCATGTGTAATGGGTTCGAGTCACATTTCATTGTGGTGCACGTTGTCTGATGGTGTGTTCACAATGACAAGTTGTCATTTTCACAGATAAAATGGAATTTGAAAAAAAACTACAGCTCATGCTCTTCAATTGTGCCCCCCATAACATAATTTTTTTCTGTCTTCAATACGTGTCCCTGTTACAGAATTTTACGCCTCTGTCAAGCAGCGCTGGGCCACGGGAGCTCAAGACCTGCGTAATGTGACTGTCCTGTCTGTGGGGGGTGGTTACCGCGACTACCAGGTGCGCTCAGGACTCACTGCCTTGTCTTGCCCTGCGGATGACTTCAACAAGCTGTCTGTTGTGGTGGGAGAAACTCCTTTTTTTGAATTTTATTTTGTTAAATTGCGCCACTACTTACATTGTCAGCTTATTTCCTTAACCCCTGAACCTGAATCCACTTTTAGTGGGCTGTTTTTTAGGCTACATAACTCACCGGGACTTAATAATAATAATAATGAGCATTTTATGGATTAAAGGTTTTGCTCATGTGTTCTGCTCTTTGCTTTTGTAGGTAACTGCAGTTCCCCGAACGTGGGTGTCTACAGATCACTTGTCCATCGTGTGGTATGTACTTACTCACATTAGTGTTCGAAACAATGCCAACATCTTTCAAAGCTGATGTATAACGTACATCTCATGCTCATGTGTGAATTGAAATGTGCTATATGAGAGGAATCTTTTAAGTAAGTCATTTGCTAAACTGACAATGTTATTAAACTCTTAGAACTAGTGATCACCCAGAATGAGAAGTCTTGGCTTTTTACGTATACCTCTGAATGCATAAAACCTTCAGTAACATAAAACTGAGGATTTTTAAAATTAGTATGTCCAGTTTATTTTTTTTTATTTATTTCTAATTTTTATGTTTTTTTTGTACTTTACCTGTGTCATCTGTGAATTTATCTAGAAGATTCAAATGGCAGATAGCATTTGGGTGTCTACAGACAGCATTGGCTGTGCTAGCAGGACAGTAGATTTTTGCTTCTGTTGTTTTGCTGCTTTCTGTGTCTTGACTGTTTGATACTTAACATGAACACTCAAAACATTATTATATTACTTACTCTTGTAGAATGTAGAATTTTTATGTTTTATTTTTGTTTAAACTTTACACCGAGGACATTTTCATCTATGTTCTAGTTCTCTACTTGTTTCAACACCGTAGCAATTACATGAGATGACAGGAGAAAATCACTCTATTGGATATTGTATTTTGTGTTACATTTTGAAACATTAATGCAGACTTAATTTTTCCCTCTTATTGTGTTCTTTTAAAAAAAACAGTTATAGTTAAATAACAAAATGTTTCCAGTCAGTGCATTGACTGACTGTATGTTCCATTGTTACAGTAAAATAAATCTCAACAGTAAATTCTATCAAATTCCATCAATTCCTGCTTTAAAACACAAATATGGTATCAGATGACCGTTTAGAACCTAATTTTTCATACTTTTTTTTATACTTTAATGGACAAGGCATAGGAAATAATTCATTAAAAATGTCTGTGATATTTGGGTCAATAATTTCCAATTTAATTGTATATGTTTTTCCATAAGCTAAATGTTGTTTGTACTGTGATGATTTTTTTCATGAAGGTGTAAGGAGTTGGTGCTGGCCACCGTCCGAGCTTTTTTTGACCTTATTGAACCAGAAACCCGGCAGGTAGATAGTGTTGCTGTGTTTTTAAAATATTTTCTGTTGTCAATGTACATTTGTATTGTATTGATACATGCTATTGCCTAGTTCACAGAGGACGTTGATAAGAGGATGTCTGTTTTGAACCATCACTTTATCCACCACCCGGTACAACTCCCTGGCGATCAACCTGACACTACTATCAGCTTCTCAGGTGTGTAAGAGTCTGTAAAAGAGGGCGGGACCATATGTCACTTGTCAGCAATTACTTTTGCCGTTCTCACAGAAGGCCATAGTGGAAACTTTGCTTCCTCTAACCACAATATTTACTGTTTGCTGTAAGCATAGCAATCCGTCTAAATAAGATTCATATTGTGGTCTTTTTGCTAGATCAACAAATTTATGGAATTAATTTTTTGGGGTAAAAGGATGCAGCCTCTTTTCAGTTTAGTATTTCTTCTAAATTGTACAGCACAAAGCTTACATTTTGTAGTACAAATCCTAGAGTTTTCTCCATGTCTTTAAATTCTTCTCAAATGTCAGTCTAAATCAGTTAAGCAAATGCCTGTCCTGAGTTGAATCAGTTTATTGTCAGCAGGAAAACCTTAAGGCAATGCAATGCAGGGCAACTGCAGGAACAGGATTTTAAAAACACCATTTTAATATAGTTCTGGGTAAAACTGCCCAGTATATTATTTAAATTTTTTTTTTCCTTTTTTCTTTTAGTACTGAAATCCAAATTATATATGAATACTGTAACAAATTATGAAGTTGTTCTTTAATAAAACCTGGGACATTACTGAAGTGCTCATATTTATATAACTTAAGTGGTACAAATTTATGGACGTCCCAATAAACAGGATGTGACCCATTTTGTTAACCAAACATTTTGTGCAAAAGAATACATTTTTGTCATTTCTTTCTAGAATCATGCACAGATTCTCTCAAACATTTAGCTTTGTTGGCTGTAATCCCTGTATTTTCTGGTAATCTGTTTGCTTCTGTTTTAATATGATCCCTCCTCTGCCAGTTTCTGATGTTATAGAAAGAAAATAGCTGGGTTGGCATTCATGTGATTTTTACTCTGACACCACCATTTACATACCCATCTATACAGCCTACTTAAGGCTATTGACACCCATTCATGTTCCATGTTTTAAAGTTGGACTGCTTTTGGAATGAAGCACAATACAAGGCAGCCAATCAGATCAGATATTATTTAAAGGCAAAGGAACAAAATCAACATGGTTCATTATAAGGGATAAAAGAGGTTATTTTTAAAGATAAAATACCCTCCAAAATATTAATAGCCCTCAATATATTATTATTATTATTATTATTTATTATTATTAATGTTGCCTGAAGCTCTTATCCTAACACTTAGCATCTGTGCTGTGTAGGTTTCCCTCTTGCTCAGATATGTTTGCTTCACTCTGTTTCAACTCTTAGTTAGATGTCTTTCTCTCTAGGTATCCCTGAAGCATGGAGTGAGGTCAACACCCTCCGTGTGTTCTACAGCACCCCTAAGGCAAGCTGCTGTCACATGTTACTACAAAACATTTAACCTGAAGCGTTTACTGTCTCTGTGTTGTTGTAGACTGTAATGCAACCCATTACTTTGCAGGAAGCCAGATTTCAGTACTTTGTGTTTGCACTGTCTAGTCGGAGGAAGGCCTACACCCACTTCTACTGCCGCAACAGCAACATGGTGAGGAGGTTATAGCTGTAAATCTTCCATTCTTAAATAATGTTGACATTGCAAGATCTGACTTCCTAAATGAGCAAGCGTTTGCTTGTCAGATTAATACTTTGTGTGCTGTGGGGCTATTACAGTAGCACATTGTGTTCTGACTTTAAAACCATTAAGTTCATGAGAACATGATCTGTCAAAGCATAGGTGATGTGTAAAAACTGCTGTTGTGTGTATCTATCCTATTCTGCAGGAAATGTCCAGCTGGCTCTTTGGTTGCACCCAAATGAACGGGCCCATATGGTGAGTATTTGGTTTAAATGGATAATTTTATTTTCTATTGGCTTTTTTAAAAACTTAGATTTGTGTTTATTTTTATGTAATATATTGTGTGATATTTAAAAAAAACTCTTTCTCCTTTTCTCCATTTTCTCTTTCAGTGTTCAAGCAGTAGATTTGTCATGGAAAACAGAACTTCTGCCAGCCTACAAGGTTAGTATAAGTAAAGAAACAATTTTCAAATTTTCACGTAATACCTGGCATTTTCCAGTCAGATTTAAATCACATTTGTGTGTGTTTTTTGGATCTGATTCAAATCAGATTTCTCAACAAGTTTGACAGGCCAGACTAGATTCCAAGTGGGATTTTTGAAATTTATTATTATTATTTTTTTTTTCCATTTTTCTTGGGTGTTTATTTCTGACATCAGACTTTTGAGATGAAAAGTGTATGATGCATTTAAAACTTTCTGTCTTGTAAAAGGAGAGCTAAAGCTTTTAATAGATACTTGGGTAAATGTTTGCTTTTTACAGTGTAGTAAATATATTGAAATATCCATCTGCTATATGCTGTAGAGCAGCGTTCCCCAACCTTTTTTGTGCCACAGACTGATTTAATGTCTGACAATTTTTTCGTGGACCGGCAATTAAGGTGTTGTGGATAAAAACAACGAAATAAAATGGTACGACCGACACAAAAACTGTGGTATTTTGTAAATATAATAATAAACGTGAATCTATTGTGTAATTATGTAACTTCTTTAGCATTGTCTTTCTAAAATGCGCTAACAACCATCAGAGTAACGTCCTCCTCTGCCCCTCACATGCTCTGGTCGATATGGTAATGCAGTTTTCAGTGCTGTTGTGGCGATCTCGGGGTTTTCTGCCATGACTTTCATCCAGAATACCGGTGTATTGTATGTCTCTAACATACTTAGAGGCTACAGACTGAGATCGTATTTAAAAAAAAAAAAAAAGTTTTAATTTTTTGTACGTCCCAATTTGAAATGCTCCACGGCCCGGTAGGGGTCCGCGGTCCGGTGGTTCAGTTTGTTTTGGGGAGTTTTGCTCTACCCTCATTCAGTGTACTTTTGAATTTAGTGCTACTGTGACACCCAATGTGTTTATTTATGCAAATATAATTATAATCTGACCATATAGATTTAATTTGGTAACGTTAAATCTGAACAATTAAGGCAAATTTAAGAAAAAAATCCTGATTTGCACTGTGATGTGAACAAGCCAAATTGACCTTTAAAGTAAGTAGTAGACTCATTTGTTTAGATCTGCTTTTTCTACATGATATTGACAGCATTGATTGATTTATATCTTAGAATTTTATTGTTTGTATATCTTTAAATGTACAAACGTTTGTACTTCTTGTTTTTTATGAATTTATTTTATGTAAGGTGACCTTGAGTGTCATGAAAGGCGCCCATAAATAAAATGTATTATTATTATTAGTAGTAGTAGTAGTAGTATTTCAGGGCCCTAAGAGTGGAAAACCCTTGGCCAAATTAGTCACCTAGCCTGGATTCAAAACAAACCATGTTCACCATTACTATTTTTCCCTGTCCTAACATTTTTAGCAAACAGCATGGGGTTTCTGGTAGTCTGTAGTGTCAGGGCAGTTTAAACTAGAAGAATATCTCAGATGGCATCAACCACAAGACGGTCACCCTCCTGACCCAAGGAGAAAGCAACAAGTGACCTAGGGGACGATGGCCTCCACATGTTTACAGTTTTTAAAGTGCAAGTCAAGGCTGAAACCTGAAATCTTCTAGAACAAATACGCTTAATTAAATCATATCAATGAAAGCTGGTTGCAATAATTTTCACAAAAAACCACCAACAAGAATATTTTGAACATGGTCTTCACAAATTTCAAGATTTCTGTAAACTCCTTTTGACACTACTGGCTGACATTGTGGCAAAATGCAGATGCCGTATTTTGCCCTTTAACAACTGCCCTGTTGAAGTATGCTCATAATTTTAGTCTTGTACTTGGGTATTATAAGTGGTGTTTATAAACTTTAATGCTAAATGTTTGGTTTAACCAATCTGTATTATGTTCACATGTTCTTTCCTGTTTCAGGTTCTGACAGTGAAACTGTATGAACTGTCCACCATTTCTCACCTGATCATTGATGCTTCAAACCCAAGCACAAGACAGGTACCTCATTAATGTTTCCATGTAATCCATGTTTAACATGCAAGAAATGCAACAACAGTAGTCAACTGCAGAGTGGTGCCCTCTTCTTCTCTGGCATGAGACATTGTGTCTTAAACATGATGAAGAACATAAAAGAGCATGAATAAATGTTCTTTTGCCTGTGTTGTTGATCTTTAAGTGAATGCAAATGTCTTTTTTTTTCCAGTTTATCGTGGAATGTGAATGGCAGAGAGAAAAGAGTTTGACCATCCCAGTTCCTGTACCACATGTACTGTCTTTCGGTGAGGGGATTTTTTATTTGCCATAACTTTAAAACCACTGACATTTAAAGTGTCACTTGTCAAGGTTTAGGATACAAGTGAAATAGGCAAACTTATGGGTCTGAGTGCCTGAGAGTATCTTGTGATGGTTAGAAGACTGGAACAGAGCATCTCTAAAACAGCTGGTCTTGTGGGGTGTTTGAGGTGTGTTGTGCATATTTGCTACCAAAAATGATCCAAGAAAGTAACTTGGTGAGTCATGCGTGCCTGTGGTCTAACTGTGTCTGGTCTGATCGTACAGAAGCATCCTAGCATTGATGTGGATGTTCATTCAACACCAGCCATGTAGCTAAACATTGACAATGGTATTCTCCAATGGTCCTTTTCCATCAACATAATGCACCATGTTCCATTGCGAAAATTGGAATGGAATGGTTTAAGGAACAAGGATTTTCCTGATAACTTAGTCCCCGAAATCCCAAGCTCTCAGTCTGACTGAACATCTGTGGGATGTGTTGGATAAGCAAGTCCAATTCATGGAGGCCCCACATTGCAACTTAGGTCTTCCATCTTGGTGCCAGAAACTCTGGCATGTCTTCAGAAGTTTTGGGGATACCCAGCAGTCATGCATGAAAGTGTGTGTGAACTGTTTGAAAGCTGTCTTGTGGAGACAATGATTAAATCATTTTGGTTTAAATGACACATGCAATGTTTGGAGAAAAGAATGGCCTGCATTACAGCATAAGAGCATTACCCTCCTCCGCTTACTGTATGTCACAAAGGGGATATAGCAGTTTGTGAGCGTTTCATTGCATCCATCGCCTCTAATGTTGGTTTCTGAATTATGCTAACAAAATCTAAAGGTACATTTCAGGTCAGCAGTTTATGAACTGAATCTTAAGAAAGCACTAATACTAACACTAACCACACAAGTACTTACAATTGTTAATGAATAATACAATTAATGTTTTAGAAAGGCCCAGTCAAAGTCCTGACCCAGTAGAAACATTGTGGATGGACTATCAATGTCAGGAAACTCACCAACACCCTAGTAATGAAGCTGTTCTGTACAGAAGAATTGACTATAATTCCTACAAGCTGATGTGCTAGGACTAATCAACAATTACCGGAAATGTTTGGGAGATATTGGGGCAGTTATAGGGGCATTTATTGAGGGTAACTCCAAAAACTTTCACAACTCTCATATGTAATATTGCATCATTTTTATAATCTCTTTAGCTCATTTGTTTTATTGGATTCTTTTAATTGACTTTTAGGACTCATTACAAATATCTTCAAGCACCATTATAAACATTGTGTTAGGCAGGGTGTTATCATTTTTTGATCAGTGTATAATAAGAATAGAATAGAAATACAGGCTACAGGTACTTTTAAAAAAATAAAGGTCATCTTCCATTTTAGATGAACAATCATTGATTCTAATCCTCTTTGTAGGTTTGACAGTAAGTGATGTTTCAATCAACTCCTCTGGGCTACTTCATACTTTACAGCTGCATCACTTTCACCAGGTAAATCTTTAATAGTTTACAATGAAACAAGTAGAATAAATAAAGATTATACATTATGTCTTATTTAGCAGTAACTGCTTCATATGATCATTGAGTCATATAGCACTTTATAATATCTTGCAAAATGAATGATGTACTGAAGTACTTTGTAGATGTTGAAAGCACACATTCTCAAGGCCTTGGCCCCCTGAGTTACTGTGCACATTACTTATGTATAAACATTTCAATCCACAGGTTTATCAAGCGTTTAGGATCACAGTGATGAGCCAGTGCAAGGTCACCAAAGGTAAGCTGATGCTTCAGGTAACGAGTTTTTGCAGTATAGATCTCTTGTCAGTGAAGGAGACTTGTTCGTTTGCACTGAAAGGTGTATGATTAACATTTTGGTTTGGCCTTTAGACAGACTGCCTAACACCTACAGATTGAAAGTACCCTGGTTTCGAGAAGATTCTTTTGTCACTGCAGGGTACAGTAAAATACTCATTTACATATTTTTGTTGCACATATTGATGACTTGGTATTCTTTTTTTCATTTCCAATTCACCTCTGTATCCTTCTCAGCATTCCCTCAGTCACTGAGATATCAGGCATGCTTCATACAACTCGCCACGATAACGCCTCAAGTGCTCTCTTACAGCTCCACACTGCCCCCAACTGCCAGTACAAGGTAACTTCGCTTTTATTTGTTATCTGTGGTGAAACAAATCTAATGGTAGAATTGCTGTATGTAGATTTCACTGACCATACAGTTATGTCAATTTCAATGTATTTGTAGGTTCAAGCTTGTTTATGGTAGGAGTTCTTGTACATTTGAGTGTAGTAATGTAATATAACTGCTTGGTTTTTCATTATGTAGTATTACATGGATTAAGCAGTATAGATAATGACTGATTACAGGGTAGCACTTCAACAGCAATGAAAAGCAATGGCTTATGTTAATGTTTTAAAGTTATTTTATTTTATTTATTTTTTGCCAGAGAATGAATCCATGCTTGTATGCTTAGTTAGACTTGATAAATTTTATTGGCATTATTATGCCTTAACTCCTATTGTTCAGTGCAGTATATTGAAGGTCATTTCAGAAGTGACATAAGATGCATAAGGGTTATTGTATAACAACTCTATGGAATAGGAGGAAGACATTTGTTATTGTTCTGAAGGGTTTCATTCTTATCTATATTCTGGTATAAGACTGGTGGCTTAATCAGTTCTTTGTTTCAATTCAGGTGTCTGTTCGAACCTCTTTTCCCAAAGTGCTTGGACAGGTAAGCTCATCAACTATTAATATCCAGTTTATTGACTTTGTTGGCAGAGATTGTCTGATTACACTTTGTTTTTCTCATTCCACAAATTCAGCTAAATTGATCAGGTGCGGAAATTGTAATTGTAAATGGGGTCATTGAGCAAACGAATGTCCTGTCTTCTCAGATCCTGCGATTCTGTGGACCAGTACTGCCTGTATACATAGCTGTGGCATTCCTTCTGTCCTTAAGGAGGCAGCTATCTTCTGTTCTCAGAACGGGTCATAGTGTCAGTGTGAAAGAGGCTGTAGCCAAAGGTCTACAGCCCCATAAACTGGAACTACCCGTCCTGTTGCTGCACCTATTACTCAGGTGAGTTGGTTGTTAAATATGGAGTAAAGTTCAGATGAATGTACAGAGATAAAATCAATTATTTTCCACCTTTGTTCACAGTTACAACTCTCTGACCCGTTCAGATTTGTGCACATTTTAACTGGATTGTTTACTCAACATCTGAGCGCAAATTGATGTTGGGAAAGAAATCTATGACTTTATGGCATGACTTGTTTTCTAGCTCAACAGTAAGCATATTAATTACAGTATAAGAACCTCTACAGTGATATGGAAAAGTATTTGTTGATTTCTATTCAGCAGATTTGTCACACTTAATTATTTTAAGTGTCCTTATTAAATATAACAATTTGTAAGTAATGTACATCCCCTAAAACTTAATAAAACAGCAAAAGTAAACAAAAAATGCAATGTTTATAACACCAGTGGGAGTAAAGTTAACTGAATTTAGGCGGAATTAATTAGACTAGACACCCTTGGATATGATTACAGACAATCCTGTTTAATCTAAGCATCACTTCTCAACCTTTCCAGCAATGTGAAACAGACTAAAAGGTCTGAGCAGGCAGCACTCTGCTGGAATGTAAAGCAATTCTGGAGAGGACAAAGGTTAATAAAATAGATCGAGAATAAAGAGGGAAGGTTAGTGAAAGATATCAGTCTGGAAAAGGTTACAAAGACATTTTTAGAATCTGGGATTCACAATGGGAGGAAATTTCTCAAAAGGGAGGAAATGGATAGCCTACCAGAATTCCTCCAAGAGCACAGCAGTAACACATCTGAGGAGTCAGAAAATAATTTGATGTGCAAAAATAGTGTTTATGAAAGAACTACAATGAAATAAAACACTGCTAGCCTAGTTAAATATAAAGGCTCATACACACCTGCCACAAAATGCCCTGATGACCTCGAAGTCTTTTAAAATACATCAGACAGTTACTTCCTGTTATAAAGCTAATTCTGCATTCCTCAGAAACAGTAACATGGTGGTGGCATTGAAATGGTATGGCTTTGCTTATATACTTCTGGGCCTTAGTGACTTGGCGTAATAGGACTAGACATTATTTTGCAAATATTTCAGGTTCACTTTTCTGTCTAAGTCCATGATGGGCTCAGGAGATTGTGATCTTCGGGCCCTCAGGTGGCACTGCATTAAAAACATGATTCTCCAATGGAAATCACTGCATGGTCTCGGAAACGCTTCCAGAAAATAACTGTTTGTGAACACAGCGTACAATGACATTCACAAATGCAGGTTAAAATACTATCATGCAAAGAAGAAGCCGTATGTGAACATGATTTAGAAACACTCCCATCTTCAGTGGGGCAAAGATCCCTTTGACTGAAGCAAAATTGTTCTGTTCTATGGCCAGACAGATTGAATTTTGGACAACAAGGATGTCTTGTCCTTCAGACTAAAGAAGAAAGGGATTCCGTTCAACATAGTGCATCTTGGATGGTATGGGGGTGTATTAGTCTCTATGGAATTGACAGCTTGGACATCTTGAAATGCACTGACAATGCTGCCAAGTATACGAAGATTTTAGAGCAACATATGCTCCCATTCAGATGACATACAGATGACACCTGCTTACAGTCCAGACCTTGCACCAACTGAAATCATTTGATGCATCTTGAAATAAAAATATGACAAAGAAGACCCAGGACTGTTGAGCAACTAGAATCCTGTATCAGATAAGAATGGGAAAGCTTAACTCTCCCAAAAGTCCAGCAACTTGTCTCCTCAGTTTTCAGAATGTTGTTATAATAGTGGATGCAACACTGTAGAAATTATGGCCCTGTCCAAACTTTTTTGAGACGTGTTGCTGTCATCAAATTAACTCTGGTACATTTACTCAGAAGACATCAAATATTTAAACTTTTCTATTTTGAGAATAAGATGATTATGATTGAAACCATTGTATTCTATTTTTATTACATTTTAGTGTCTACTGTTTCATTTTTAAATAATACTTTTTATATGAGATCTGAAACTGTCTGGTGTGCAGGAAAATCACAACACATGCTTTCAGGGCATGATTTTTTTTATGATGGGCACTTTAATGAGCATTTAGTGATTTAATGTAGACAGCTTTGTGAGAATTACTTTAGGAGTACAAACACCCATTGTGATTAAAAGAAAAATAACTTTTATAACTAATAATGAATACAATTAAAATCCAAATGTGTTCAACTGTAAAAAGGACACAATAAATAAAACAAAAGCAGAGGTACAATTTTATTAAGAACCAATTATTCGCAAGTAATTCTAAGTTTAGAAAGGTTCAGGAAATGTAAAAGTGCTGGACAATCATTTAAACTGGAGAATTTTTGCACAAATGTATGTGATCGGACAGGTTGACCATTGGACCCAACACTTTATGCTCATCCATTTGTGTGATTCAAAATGAATGCATCAACTCTATGCATGCGTTTAACTGTTAAGAATGAAATTAGTTTTTTTTTCTTCTGTTTTTAGTGTAAATATGAAGAAACTAATGTAATTTTAGATATCTAATTATAGAAACAAATGATTCAGTGTTGTGTTTTCTTACAGACAGCCCTGGTTTCATGAGGTCTGGTCCATTCTGGGTCTTCCTGCTGTAGATACTCTGCCCTTAACCCCAGTGGAAGACCTTTCCCAACCTGCAGAAGTGCCAGCACAGGACTGGCCGCGCCTGGTGTCTCTGTTACTGTGTATCCTCGGGGCAGCAGTTGCGTTCTGGGGTACCACAGTCCTCAGTGTTTCTCTGCGAGCGATGTCTTTTATCTTGGCTCCACTGCATAGGTAATGAGCATAGACTGATGGAGTAAAATTTAGCTTAGCAGAGAAATACATTTGGAATTGACAATGGTTTTTTGTTTGTTTGTTTTTTTTTCTTTGCATGTGTGTCACAGGCCTTCGGTGTCTCGCCACTGTGGCACTTTCCCACTTTTTATTCAGATCCTCCTTATACTCAGTCTGATTGTGCTGGGCGGAGTCACGTGTGGAGCGCTCTCTATAACAGCCAGCTTTCTGCTCCACTTTTACCGGGTAAGTGTGAGTGACACTTGTTCCTTCCCTCCGCAAAATGGTTTTAGAGAGAAACTGGAAAAATAATTTTTCATTCAAGATATTTTGCTTTGCTCCGTTATTTTTAAAACGTATTTGATGCATCATGTAAATTAACCAGGTAAATGACCAAGGTCAACAGTGATTTTAGACCAGCTTTAAATAATTTAATTCAATACAAATAAATAACAGTAATTAAATAAATTATTAAAATTGTGATCAGTAAAATGTTATGTTATGATTTCATGAATGCATGTATCTTTGGAAATGACCAAAACAAAGTGAAAGCAAACTTGACACATTTTAGGCCTGTGGGAAATTCCACTACATTGTGCTAATGAAAATACCGAAAGATTTGTAAGTAATGGTGTGTAGTCTCTAACAGACAACAGAAAATATATACAGCAGCAGTCTAATCAAGTTATTGCATGTATTTAAAAACAGCAAGTTAAATTCAAATTTTATTCTTCACATACACAATCATACAAAGTACAATAGGCAGTGAAATGCTTTGTTAGAAGAAAAAATAGAAATTCAATGACATTGAGGGAGAAGTTATACTGTATTGTAATTTGGACAGTATAGGAGTAATATGAATACAAATGTGGTGTTCTACTGTCAAGGAAACATTAATACACTGTTGTGACACTTTCATACATTTCAGACTTTGTGGTTTCTTCAAA
This sequence comes from Lepidarchus adonis, assembly GCA_037576955.1. NCBI lineage: Eukaryota > Metazoa > Chordata > Actinopteri > Characiformes > Lepidarchidae > Lepidarchus > Lepidarchus adonis. The sequence continues at coordinate 15,122 of JBBIGC010170676.1, forward strand.
ACTAAATTTTGTGTGTGTGATGTTGTCTAGGTGCTGAGATTACAGATGACTGAGCGGTCTCTAAGTCACATGCTGAACCTGGTGAGTGTTTCTGCCAACAGAATACGTGTAAACGCTCAAAAATACCAGAGCAAAGACATTACTAGCTTTCCCTAGTGAAGTGCTCTTGTGAAATGGAGGTTAGGTATGAACTGCTGTGATTTTGCCACACTGTACTTCACCCATGAGCATGACATGAACACCACCAGCCTAATATTGAGTAGGTCCCTCATATACTGCTGAAATGAATCTTTCCTCATTGTTTTCTTCTCAAGGTGCATGTATGTTTAATATTATTAATTTAGATAGACCAGGGGTCGGCAACCCGCGGCTCTTCTGTTTGGCCTTGACGAAAAACCTGTTATTTATTAATTCAACTTTTAATTATATATTTTATTTTTGTTTATTTTGT
>JBBIGC010170712.1:0-15567 GCA_037576955.1 Lepidarchus adonis
CACACACACACACACACACACACACACACACACACACAAAGAGAGAGAGAGAGAGAGAGAGAGAGAGAGAGAGAGAGGGAGAGGGAGAGGGGGGGGGAAAGATTTTTTGAATTATTTGACTGTCATTCATCATTACCATTAAACACACTTTGACAGATATGCACAGATATTCACTATTCTAAATGTATTCACTAATGTATTCCATTACAATAAATAAACCAGAACATTTAAAATACTTCAGAAAACCTTTTAATAAGGCACATAGAAATCTGTGCTGATTTTTTATTGTATCCTTCGGGTTGACCCGTGGTGTGCGTTCAAGTCAGCTTCATATATTTTTGCAGGTGCATATGGGTGGTCAAAGAGTTATTAATCACTAGCAAAAACATGATTCAAGTCATGAATTAAAATAATTAGTTGGTGACAGGGCTGTAAAATAACAAAATAATATAATTCTTGAACAGTATATAACTATTAGGAGGTAAAATTAGTAATTAAAATAGTGACTAGTGACTAAATACATATTTTTGACTGAATAAAATTAGTACATATCCTATTCTGAATACTTATCAAATGTCTGTATTCAGTACAAATCTTGTTATGACATGTTTTGACATGCATACAGTGTGTTTGGAAAATGCATGCATACAGCTTCCCCAGTTTATAATGGTGTAATGTATATTTAGAGACATTGTTGGTGCACATTATAGCATTAAGAGTCAATGTCTCTTATTTTTTAAAAGTTTTGGTAAATAATCATCAAGCCAGTTTATGACCACAGGAAAACTATCAGCTTGGTGGTTTGGCTGGAAGACTGTTCTCAATCCAACAGCTAGATGGCTTGCTGGTAGATTACAAACTCAGCATCACTGCCGTATCTGATGCACAACACAATACTGGTCTTCTGAGAATGGCCCACCATCTAAAGGTGATTCTACAGTGGTCTTTTTCTGCTGATGGCTGATTGTGTGGCAGAAACAGGCTACAGGCAAAAGCTATAAGCCTATAAAATGCACCTATATGGATATGAGGGTAGGTTAATAGTAAGTTTGATTAAGACTGTAGATAGTAAACTCAGTGTACATGTGTGTGTGTTTACCTAGCACTTCAAGAGAAGAATCCCAGATTAGAAACCAGTCATCCTTTATGTCTCTCTGAAGCCATACTGCTTTTCTCCTGTCCTCTATTATCCCTCGCTTCTTCCATTCTTCTTCTATCCTGCGTTGCATTTCCTGTGCTTTCCTGTCCACTGTTTTACATCCAGAGAAGATAAAAAGAGAGAAAGGGGCAAATGTAGAGGTCATAGCAGTGAACCAAATCACAATCAGCAAATAAGTCCTGCACTGTTTACCTGGTATTTTAGGACGGGTCTGCAGCAGGATGAACCAATCTTCACCCTCTTCCATCTCAGGCTCTTCTTCTCTCTGCACAGTTATGTGAGCTTTTTTGTCTTCTGCCTCCTGTTTTTTCCGCTGCTCCTCTCGGATCCTCCTCTCCTTTATCTCTCTTAGTCTCCTGTCTTCCTCAACCCAAGAGTCTGATGTTTCTGTAGTAATACAGACAACAAAGCAAGTAACAAATAGTCCCTTATTTAGCACAGAAGTGAGCAATACTGGAGCAGCAGCTGGCTTAACCCTTTAAACGCTTTCAACAAACTAACCTTAACAATGGAGATTAATGTCTTATATGGTGAAACTATCTGCATTGTTTGATGTGTTCACTGAAAAGTAAGCTTTAGAACTGAAGGGATTAACTACACTATCAGTTATTTCCAATGCAATGCTTTTTCCCTCTGTATACTTCACTGTATACAATATATGTAACTTATACACATATATTGGGTCATAATAGTAGTTACATTTCACACACACTGTCTCTTTATATTATTTTTATATGCTATATTACTGTGTTGTAAATATTTAGTTTTAGTTTTCTAACTTTTTAATTTTATTCTTTTGTCACTCTTTGCTGCTATGCAAAGGTTAATCTTATCTTTGTTATCTTATTCATTTTTACCCAAAAATGTATGTGGCTTTATGTAGCAAAAAACATTTTTTAAAAAGTAAGGAAATTTAGTTTTTCTGTTATATGGACCCTTTAATTTTTTAATACATTCCTTTTTGACCAGACTAAGCTAGCCACTGCTCTTGACTTATGTAAGTATGACTGGAACACTGAACTGAGGCATTTATCATTACCTATAGGAAGACTCCTCAGTGCAAGCGGTGTTGGATCCAGAAGTATAAACCAGCCGTCATCAATTTCACCCAGCACAAACTTCTTCTCCACTTCTTCATCTTTAACTTCCTTCTCCTCAATGGATATGTCTCTTTCCCTGATGGTCACCAGCTCAGACACTATTGTGACTCTTCGCTGGGTTTTTAGACCTACTGTGTCTTCATAAATTGTTTGTTTGCAAAAAGGTAAAGAGCAAAAGCATTTCAGTTGGGTTAAGGTTGGGATTTGGGTTTTATTGAGTTGTATGGATTTCTTTTGCTGCTGTAATACAGATAGTTATGGTAAACCTGCATATACAGGAGTACAATTGTGTGTGTATTTATGTGTGTGTGTGCATGCACATGTTTACCTTTAGGAGATCTATCCAAAAGGATAAACCAATCATCATAAACATCTCCCTGGTATACTGCATCTCTCTCTGGTAGAAGCTGTAAACTTCTTTCCTCACCAATCATCACTGCTCTCCCTTTCTCATGTTCTTCCACAATTCTGACCATCATTGGGACGGCTGAAATTCCAACAACATGACCGTGAAAACAGTTTAGTTACATTTGTAACCCATAATTATTACATTAAGGCATAATAAACTCAGAGATGGGCGACTAAGCCAGTGTCTAAGCATCAAGTTATGAGAAGAAGAGACCAGTTGTATGTATTTGACCAAATGTCAACAAGAAAACGATAAAAATACCTGATTCTTCAACTGAAAGCTTCAGCTGCATAGCCTTCATTTCTCCCTGAAGCACAGTTTCTTCCAGTAACAGTTTCCTTTCTTGCTGTCTTTTTTTCTCTTTCATTTTTGCCCTCCATGCTGACTCTTCTTTCATCATTCTTTCAAGAGTTTCTGAAAAAGAAAAGGAACAAAAACAGACACCATGACACATGAGCACCAGGTAGAAATGTGCAGAATCACCCTTATCCTCTGCAAAGTTGTTTACTTACAGTATTGCATAAAAGTGAGTAAACCCTTCAATTTTTTGTAAATATTTTATAATATCCTTTCATGGAAAAACACTGAAGATATAATGCAAGATCTCAGGTGTGAATGGGAAGAAGGTTTGTTAAATTTGATGTTATTGCTCCAACATGCTCTCATACTGGACACATGGCACCTCATGGCAAAGAACTCTCTGGGGATCTGAAAAAAATAATTGTTGCTCTACATAAAGATAGCATAGGCTATTAGAAAATCCTGAGCTGCAGGATGGTGGCCAAAACCAAACAGTGGTTTAACAGGACAGGTTCCACTCAGAACAGGCCTCGCCATGGTCATCCAAAGAAGTTGAGTGCACTTGCTCAGCTTCATATCCAGAAGTTGTCTTTATAGACATATTAGTGCTGCCAGCATTGCAGCAGAGGTTATAGAGTCAGGGGTCAGCCTGTCAGTGTTCAACCCATGTGCTACACACTGCATCAAATTGGTCTGCATGGCTGTCGTCCCAGAAGAAAGTCACTTCTAAAGTTGATGCACAAGTAAGTCCACAAACAGTTAAATATAGACATGCAGACTAAGGACATGTATTAGTAGAACCATGTCCTGTGGTCTGATGAGACCAAGATAAACTTAGATGGTGTCAAGTGTGTGTGGCAGCAACCAGGTGAGGAGAACAAAGACTAGTGTGTCTTGCCTACAGTCAAGCATGATGGTGGGAGTGTCATGGTTTGGGGCTGCATGATTGCTGCCAGCACTGGGGAGCTACAGCTCATTCTGGGAACCATGAATGCCAACATGTACTGTGACATATTGAAGCAGAGCAAGATCCCCTCCTTTCGGGAACTGGGCCACAGGGCAGTATTCCAACATTCCAACGGGCAGTGGTGGCCTAGTGGTAAAGACTTTGCCCTTGAGATCAGAAGGTTGCAGGTTCAAGACCCAGTCCTAACTCTTGAGCAAGGTACCGTCCCTACAAGGTACCGTCCCTACTCCCCGGGTGCTGTTGACAGCTGCCTGCTGCTCCACAGGTTGGTGGGTTAAATTCATTCATTAAATTCATGATAACAACCCTCCAAGACAACCTAAAGAAACTGAGGGTAAAAGTGCTGGACTGGCCATCTGTGGGGCATATTCCAATGGAAGGTAGAGGAGTGCAAGGTCTCTAACATCCACCAGCTCCATGATGTTGTCATGGAGGAATGGAAGAGGATTCTAGTGGCAACCTGTGAAGCTCTAGTGAACTTTCACTTAGGAGTGTACTCATTTCTGTTCCCAGTGGTTTAGACAATAATAGGTGTGTGTTGAGTTATTTTGAGGGGACAACAAAATTACACTGTTATATAAGCTGTACACTGACTACTTTACAATGTATTAAAGTGTCATATCTTCAGTGTTGTCTCAAGAAACAATATAATTAAATATTTACAAAAATGTGAGATACTGTATTAATTAACACATAATTAACAAGATATGGTCCATCCACTGTTTAAGAAGAATTCCCTTGATTTAGAACAAAAGTGGTGCTGTGCAGGAGCAAAATGAGACAAAACAATCAGTGAGCCAGTTATGTGGTTCAATGAATTTATTAATTCATTTAGAATGCTAAAATACAAGCATGACAGCAGAGAGGTAATGTTACTGTGACTGTTACTGTGTGCATCTTTACCTGAAGGAGAGCTTCTTTTCTCGAAAGGTACAGGGTCCAAAAGCAAAAACCAGCGGTCACTTTCTTGCATCTCTCCTGGAACCCTTGGCACCATTTCAAAAGGCTTATCCATCTTTATGAAACTCATCTGCTCTTCTGTTAGCCTCACTTTCTCCTCTCTGATCTCCTCATAAACCCCTACGATTTTACCCAGCACTGGAACAAACAAGATGTTAAGTCGCATCCGACACTGAAGTGTTTATTACATGAGTGTTTTTTTAAATATAAATGCACATCAAATGAATTCCGTGCAAATAAATGTTTAAACATAAATAACTGAATAAACTGAGGTATTAAAAAATTTGTTCTGTTCATGGAATAAATCTACCTGATTGCATTCTTGGTTCACAGTGTTTTCCAAGTAAATGATATTAACAGAATTTGAAAGTTAGAAAATTAATACAAAGAAAGACACAAATACAGTTTGTTTTGATTTACCAATTTGTTAAGTTCTCATTATTTACAGTTCCACTAATAACTTATAATAACTAATAACAGCTGTCAGGTGTTGGACACCATGTATAAAGATAATATACAGTCCAGCACTATGCAATTAAAATTATTGTTGGAAAATGAGTGCATGTTATCACATGTGTTTTTTCACTACTGTTAAGGGGCATAACATTAAAAATTGATAACATTGCTAATGGATATAATTTTTTATCATTTGTGTGTATGTTTACCTGATTCTTTTGGAAAAACTGCCAACAGGTTAAACCAGTCGTCCCTCTCATTTGTCTCTAACTGCATTTCTCCGTCTATTGGGAAGGTATATTGTGCACTCATCCTCATCTGACTTGACCTTCTCCTTTGCTCTCTCAGTCTCATTTCCTCTTCCCAGCTTCTCACCTGTGCTGCCACAGGAGCCTTTGTGATTTCCTCCACTAATGAAGCAAAAAAGAGAAATACATATTTACGTGAATTCTGACTACAGAGCATCAAATTGACCATATCAAGTGCATTACATAAAGATGCACCCTTTTTTATTATTAAGCATATTACATATTAAGGAATTAAGGTGATCCAACAAGTAACACTATAACATATACAACAAGTTGCCCCTGTTGCTGATTTGTTTACCCAGTTAGAGTTCTGTCTCTCAGCAGAGAGTCTGATTGGTTTCATCACTCAGCATCAATAACTGCTTTCCTTTAACAGTAAAATGAACATTGACAAATCACAGTATTTGTGCAACATGCCACAGCAAACTCACACTACACTTGTGAAGCTGACTGCTTGGTAGTTGTGCTTTACAGTAGGACAAACATAACCCAATAGCTCAAGTTCCAAACATGTTAACATTGTTCCAAGTGCAAGTGAGTAAACAGGAAACAGGAAAAAAGTAAATAATAAATTAAAAAGTATGATTAATTTTGTTTATTTTTATGATTACTTATTTTTGGGTTTCAACTAAGATATAAATGTGTAACTAATGTAAACAAAAGACATTTATTTAGACTAGTACCAAAACAATTTCTTTCATTGTTGCTTTTTAACAGATGCTTTATCTTTCTTGATTTCCCATAAACACCACAATTTTGTTATCCACGTCTGATATTCTACTCTTTTTTTTTTAATGCACATTTTACATTATTATGTAGATATGTTTTCTCTGTAGAGGAGGTGCATTTCTGTTATCAACAAAACATGCCATTTGATTGGGCTGTGCAACTTTTGCCTGCAAGAATACAATAACCATCACAAACACACATCTAGCACAATGATATTCTACTCTTAATGTTTAACATCTGTAAATCCTTTTACTGGTTTCTTGGAGACTTACTGAAACAAGTTTGCTGAGATAGAATGTTCCTGAAATATTATATATAATAGAAATATATTACCGGTACTTAAAATTCGGAGTGTGTTAAACCTGCTTGAGACAAATTTTTCTGTGATGTCCTGTTAGACCTCTGAGGGTCTAAGAGGATCTGAAGCAAAATATATAAAACTGATATGGTTTTAGATATACCTGAAGGAGCCCGTGGAAGATGCGTGGCCCATTCTGATCGTGGAAGCAGTTCCAATAGAATATGCCAGACATCTCTGACGTGGATTGGTAAGACCTTTGGCAGTGGCTGCTCTTCCATTTGTCTGATTACTTGTCTTTGCCTTAGTATCTCAATGAGATCTTAGAGAGGGCAGATGAATTACAATTCATATCAGGTACATAGCTCAAACAAAGCAATAGGATTTGTTTAAAAAGCATTAAAAATACATACTAGATGTCATATTTCTAGAGAATCTTCTATCAAGTAACGCTAAATCATCAACAAATCTTGTAGGGTTTTGAAAACAATAGATTAACAAAAAATATCCCAAACAATATCCACTAATAAGTACTAAATTGTTAGAAAATGAGTAAATATGAATTTAAAATGAATTACTTACATACTGACATAGATTTGTGGTGACCATTATAGAGGTGATCAAATGACATACCTGCAGAAGATACTGGCCTCCGATCCAGGAGAATGTACCAGGCATCTTGTTCATCTAGCAGTTTTTGTTCCTCTTCAACCAGCTGCAGGTCCTGCTTCAACAGTTCAACTTCCTGCAATTTGACTTTCAAACCTTCTACGTCCTGCAGTCTTTGTCCTATAGTCTCCACTTCTAGTAGCTTTTTTTCCAATTCCCTAATTCTTTTATCAGATATATTCAGACCTTCCTCATTCACCACTTCCTGAATTTCCTTTATTACTTCCACTCTCCTTATCCTTCGTTCAACAACCCCGTCCTGGGGTTGCTCCTCATAGGTTTCTACTTCCTGTGTTCTCTTGTTAATTACTACCTGCTGCCATTTCTCAGCTTCACCTTCTTCATCTAGTCTTCCTTCTATAATCTTCTGCAGTCCTTCTGGTCCTTCGCTTACAAACTGAACACCTTTTCTTATTCGGACAACTTTAATTCCCTCTGAAGTCTTTTCTTCCCATTGTTTCTTTTCATATTTCTCTATCTGGTCCCCAGCTTGAGGAGACTCCATAGGAACTGGGGGAAAGGGAAAAAATTAGTCTAACATTTGCAATATGTTCCACTGGACTGTGATTTGTGGAGGTAATCTATTCAGTGGAATGAAAAATGGTTGGTAACTTACTTGGTGTTGTTTCCTGTTCCCAAAAAGCCATTTCAGTTTTTTGGGGATAGAGGAGGGTCAACCAATCGTTAGCACTGTGCTTCCAAAAATGGGGAGAAGCGTGTTCTAATTTTTCAGAATCTGTAGAAAGTTTAGAGGCTATTAGGAAATATTCACTGGATTAGTAGAACATGGCACACACTCTAAGAACCATTTTTGGAGGTTTTTTAAACCACTGTCTACACTGAGTAACATTCCAAGGTCCCGCACACTACAACTCTTCACAAAATGTTAAGAAATGTATAGTTGACATATGCAAGGACTTTGATAATCTTTGCTTTAAAGTATTAGTTCCCAACCCTGGTCCTGGAGGCTCCACTATTCTGCTCCAACTCACCCATTTCAGCCCAGAAAAGGCTTATTAGTTAGCTGATTTGTTGGGCCAGGTGTGTTGGATCAGGTATGGATCAGGGAAAACATTAAATGAGCAGAGCTTAAGGGTAGAGTTCAGAGCCACTGCCTTAAAGAACCTTTCACTGCATGATGTGTGAGGGTGTGAAATGCTAATTTAAAATCACTAAAACATTTTAAAAGGTTTTAGAACCATAAATTATGAATCAGTTAAAAACATTAACTTTTCAGCCCCTTAGTTACAATGCATAAGGCACTGAAGTAAGAGTATAGGAAAGAAAAGGAAAGAAAACAGAATAAAGAAAAATGAAAGGAGGAATGAAAAGGCATACTGAATTTACCTGAAGTCCGAGAGACCCGTTTGGGAAAAGAACGTCCGCCCAACAGTTGAAACCATTCTTGTTCTTCCTCTGGCACCTCCTCCTCCTCCTCTTCCTCATAAGTAATCTTTGTGATCTTATGTCTCTGTTTGTGAATCTTAGAATCTACTTGCATGGATGCCGGAGTCTCTCTGTAAGTATAGATGGTCTCTGTGGACACAATGCATTTTAAAGGTGTTTCTTAACAGTACTGTGCAAAAGTCAGCATTCACCTTCAACTGTATTTAAACTCCAGTAAAGATATTCCCAAGTACAAATGATTCATCTCTTATTGTTAGAAAAAAAGAATGATACTTAACTCAAAATTACATAGAAACCTTAACAACAACATACAAACTTAACTCATCTTTTCACTCGTGCACCCTACTGCGCTCTTCAATCCTTCTAATTAGTGATTCGTGATTCCTGATCATTGTGAACACACATGCACACATGGCTATCAGCTATCAACAGTGCCTGGGGAGCAGTGAAGTGGGGACGGTACCCTGCTCAAGGGTTACCTCAGTGGTGCCCGGGCTGGGACTTGAACCTGCAACCTTTGGATCTCAGGGGCAAAGGCCTAACCACTAGGCCACCACTGCCCCCAAATTTAAAAACAACTAGAGAAAACCGGGTCTCAACAAAAGCTGTTCCCCAAGCTCATTATGTATTATGCATTATGTATCTCCTCAGAGGCACTATCAATACTGCATGTAGTGCATATGAGATAATTATGTATGTATGTATGTACAGTCTTATGCAAACGTTTGGCCACCTCTTGATAAATAACAGATTTTGTAATTGAAAAGATGTTAACTGTCTATCTGACTGTGATGGCCATTTCAAAACCTTCAGCTTGAGATCGTCCATGGTGGATTTCAAGGTATGTTTAGGATCATTGTCCTGTTGTAGAAGCCATCCTCTTTTCAGCTTTAGCTTTTTACAGATGGTATGATGTTTGCTCCCATTTGCTGGTATTTAGTGGAATCCATTCTTCACCCATGCAATGTTTCCTGTACCACTGGCTGCAAAACAACCCCAAAGCATGATAGATCCACTCCCATGCTTAATGGTTAGCAAGGTGTTGTTCTTTTCATGAAATGCTGCTCCTTTTTTCTCCAAACATGCTGAAGGTTTTCTTGGTCTTCCAGATCACATCTTGATCGCCACAGTTTCCCAGAACTGCTAGCTCTCATATTACATTTCTCATTGTGGAAACTGCAAACTGACAATCCTTTACTATCTTCCAGTAGCCTTCTCCTGCATTGTGAGCATCAATAACTTCCATTTTCAGAGTCTTACACAGTTGCTTAGAGGAACCCATGATTGTTGAGTGTCCACAAGTGTGTGCACAAGAGTCAGAGTATTTGTAAAGCTTTGAAATTTCTAATGACAGTTGTTGTGTACATTAATGAGAAAAAAATAATTTAAACAATTGTAGCATCAGGCTACAGCATAACAAAATTGAAAAAGTGAAGGTGGTCTGAATATTTCTGAAGCCAATGTATGTATATGTATGTATATGAGAAATCCTGCTAGAATTCACCAGAACATTTACCTGGGACAGAAATGGGCCTTTTGCGGTCAAATTTGAACACCTGGAACCAATCATCTAGCTCCAATCGAGTTGGACTCCTCAAAGCCCGAAGCATGCTTGCCTTTGCTAGAAAGAATCATAGGCAGTAAGCTAACACAGTGAGAAATACTTTAATAACAACTAAAGACTTTACTAAAAATCACTGCACCACACACACACCTTTTTTCTTGATGGCAGAGTGTGTGACAGGTGGACCAGGCCGCTTGATGTTGGAGCTGGCCTGTAGAGTTTCTGTATGTGTGTTCCTACGAAAACGAAACCTGGAGCCAAGTTGCAAAAGTCCCTCATACTTGTCTTGTCTGTGGTTCCTACAACACAAACATAATGTATGGTTTTAAAATGCACAGTTCTAGAGTTATTGTAGTTGTATATTATTTTTATAAATATTATGAATTCTGTAATATACATTGTCTATTTTCTGTTTAATCACAGGTTAATCACAAAAGCATGACAAAAATTCTGATCTCGTTTTTGATGTAAAATGATTCTGTGCCACAAAATAACTTTTCAGCCATTTAAATTTTTTTAATTTCTACTGAAAAACATAAAGGTGGTTTTGATTGAAAGTTCAAAATGTGTATTTTTGGAAACATTTCTGTGCATGTTTCAATGAGGTACAGTGAGAAACAATGAAATAAATTTTAGGGAGGAACGTGCATGTCATAAGGGACCTAGGAAGGTTACTACAAATTCACTGACAGCACAGTACTGTATATAGTTCACTACATTGTATTATAAATACACTGCAGTTTCTAATGTATACCATAAGGCAACATGTCACACTAAGAAGGAGAAGTTCGAGAACTGCTGTTTTTTGTGAATAGGTAAGTAAGTATTGTAGACAATTTCCAAAAAACAGATGGTTTTAAACAAGATTAGAGTATTTTTTTGTTTAGTAACTTTAGAGTAGAATTTTTTTTTTTTAATTAGCAGAAACGTTTGAATACCCAACAGGATGAGAACTCTCAAACCATATTTTACCAAGATATACTTCATTTAGTGTATAAGGGCTACAGCATGTTCACATACCCCATTAGGAAAAGCACTAAACTTAGGTAATGCAAATATAAAAATCTGCCAGTTCTGTAAGTCCTCAAACCTTGGCCCAATAATTTGCAGCTATGGGCTCCTCTGCGCAGCTGCCTAGTACTTAAAACATTAAAATAACTAATACCCAAAAAGAAAGGTAGAAAAGAACTGCAAATCTTATTCAGGTAGCCATTTTCTCAGTTTTTAATGTAATTAGGAAAGCAGTTAACAGGAACTGTAGAAGTTGAACCTACAGAGAAAACTGACTGCAGGAATGCTAGAATGGCAAATCCAACCCTTGTTTGAATCAAATGACCTTTAGGAGGATTTAGCATACTCCTCACCACAAAAGTGTCAAAGGTTTGCAAAGACACATCTGTAAAGCTTTATGCACTTTTAAAAACAGACCATGTAGAGTGATGACGCTAAACATTTTTTGGGGAGGATTTCATGAAAAAACATCTCTAAATCCATTTAGCATGAAAGTTGATGAAACATGTGTTGGGCTTATGCTTCAAGCATTGGGACAAGGAACACTTACAGTTAAACCCTCAAAATCCACAGTGGATTATCTCAAAAGGCACAAGATGAAGGTTTTAACATGACCATCGCAATCCCCTGAAAAAATAATTTTGGAATAGACCTCAAAAGTGCAGTGCATTCAATACTGCTAGAACTACACGCCTTTTGCGAGAAAGAACTGGGAAAAATAAAATGTAAATGATGTATGCATTCACCTGTGCATTGTCAAACTGTGTTTTTATTTAAAACACAGTTTTAAACTGCAATGCATTGCAATTTTTGTCAGTATGACAAAAAAAATGATACAAAATCAAAATGTATTCATTTTACAATGTGTTTTGCATCACAACTCTATATAGGAAATAATTTGTGGTATGGGGTACATTTCTTAACTACCTGAAGAAGGCATGGTGTTCCACAGCAACTTTCCACAGGCGTTTGGAGGCACGGTAGCTGGGCATAATGAAACTGATGGTACTTTCAGAGGTATCCTGTTCATTAGTGAAGAAAAAAAACCTATATAATTTATATACATAGGATCTTTATATTCCTTATTAGGTTATTTGTTTTAAATATCCTTCACACAAATGTATAAATACTGTTAATATATTAATATCAATCAGTAAAAAGTATGTATATATTTACACATAAAAATATACATATATTCATGCCAAGACTGACTACCTGTGTGTGGCGGATCCTCAGTTGTAATTTGTTGCGGATGTAAGAAATCTTCAGCACTCTGACCCAGGGGAAACTCTGTGTCTTTACATTGCCCTCATAAACAACCACTTCATCAGCGCACACGCCCAGCATCACATCTCTTCCACTTACATCCTACACCCAACCCCACATATACACACATACACCATGAGGATAAAAAAAATACACACACACATTAATTACTTAAACCCACACTTACCCATCAAAAATAAAACAAAAACTAGAAAAAAAGAGTAGAGCTACTTAAATTAATGAAAAGCTATTTACAAGTGGATCATTATAATGATTATGTGGTGGTTTATTAAACTTTAAAATCTTATTCACACTCACAAGCTTAATTTACAGTATTGCTTTAATAGGTGGCTACAGTTGATGCTTTTTTTGGTTAGACAAGCAAAGAAATTCTACATGAACTGAAATGTTCTTTATGAACCCAAAAGTGGTTCTGTAGCATGGGTGGGAAACTGAGGGCACACTTTATTGAGCTGTATCACTTCAGCTAAATTTGTCAGTTACCTGAAGGTAAATCACATGTGTTTAAGCAAAAAACCTGCAGGAATGTTGCCTTTCGATAAGCAGAGATCTCCACAACTGCTTTAAAGAATCCTTTTTGGCATCTAGATTGTTGAGTGCAAGTGTTATGCAGTCTGCATTTCAATTGTTTACTTTCTTCACCACAAACAGAAATGTTGTTCCACACAGGTACACTACAAAAACATTTTAATTAAACATTCTAATTCAAATTAACATTCTATCATTATCTGTGGCATCTGAAAATGTTGCTGATGTCTGAATTGCACATACCCTGACAGAATTGATTATTTCATTTATGAGAGAATATGAATGACAACACAAAAACTTTTCTTTCACTCATAGTTAGTGGTTCGCTAAAGCCATTTATTATCAAACAAAAGTGTTTACTCTTTTTAAATCATAATGACAACAGAAACTACCTAAAACTTTACATACCCTGGTGATTTGACCTGATAGCATGCCCACAACTTGACTTCACGTGTAATCTGTTTGCTTGTAAGTAGTGGGAGTAGTGTAGTTTTAATTAGTAGTGTATAAAAAGTTAATGAGTTTCTGAACTATATACATCTTTCATTCAGTGCTGCAGTGACATTTTTTGGGATTCTAAGCCACAACCTTAAACGCTACAGTTGGGTCGGAGTCAACAAGGCCTATGATGAAAGGTACGCAATTCCTACTGTGAAACATGGTGGTGGATTGCTGATGTTTTGAGGATGTGCGAGCTACAAAGGCACAGAAGTAGGTTATCAAAAAATACTGGAAGAAAATTTGCACTCATCAGTCTGGAAGCTGAGCATGGGACGTACTTGGACATTTCATAAAGTGATAAAGTGAAAAATAAAGTGAAGGTTCTCAGTCTCCTGACATCAATATCATTGAGCCACTCTGGGGAGACCTTAAATGTGCAGTTCATGCAAGACAGCCCAAGAATTTACAGTAACTGGAGACTTATTTGCTAGGAAGAATGGGCAGCTTTACCATCTGAGAAGATAAAAATCTTCAACGACAACTATCAAAAAAGACTTCAAGCTGTCATTGATGTTAAAGGGGGCAATACACAAACTTTTGATCAAGGACATTTGGGTAGTTTGTGTTGTGATTATGATTTAAAAAGAGAAAACACTGTTGATTGATAATAAATAAGTGGGCACGTGTGGCATACAAGAAAACAGGCCATATCCCTACAATGAGGAGGACCAGCAGAAGGATTTTGTGGAACAACAATGTAAAGTTCCAATCACAGAATCTAAGCAAAGATTCACTAAAGTTCAATGTGGCTTGATATCCCTCCTTACTAAGACACTTTGTGTAGCTTTTACCTTTGTTTTGTGAGTTTCACAGTTGTTACTGAATAATTGACAGTAACTAGCAATATTGTTTAAAGATAAAAAGCTGAACAATAAGCCAAGGGTAAACAAATGCAACACTAAAATAAATGCAAATGAACATATGCTGAAGAAAATTCTTACTTTCAATACATACACATATCATTACTGACTGAAGAAACTGGTTTTTATTTTCTACATCATTTAAACACAACAGCTACCATTTATATTGTGTGAAATTGAAATTTTTAACATGAATAATCAAATAGAAATACAAATAACCAGGAGTAAAAAGTATAACATTAGTCTACAATAGAAATAAAGAGTGCTTTACCCAAGGTTATTCCTTCCTTTTATTTTAATTAATACATTATTTATGGACAGTGATGAGTTGGGTTTCTTACCTTGGCGGGATGTAGGTCTATCCCATACAGGGGAAGCATCATAGCAATCTGCAAAAAATTCTCATCGGCCTGAGCAGGAGTCATCGAGCTGTGATAACATACATACAGAATCAACTGTTTTCTGTAGATTTAAAATATTCTGTCTTAACCATCCTGTATGCCTTTACTTTATACTTTAAACTGCTAAGAATTTTACTCTGTTGTGATGTCAGCACTGATCAGAACTAACATCTACTCAGAATAAACAACCTTAGGGGCGAAATATGTGTAATGTGTGCTTTTACTGAAGAAATGAAAACTATCACATGGCTATTTAAGCAAACAGTCAAAACAGTGGTTGTGGTATTGGTGGAATTCTGAAACTGATCTAGTGATAGGGAAACACTTTAGGACTCAGGAACCCAGTAAAGGGATGCAACCTTTAGCATAGTAGTAACATATCAGAACACAAAAACATTTTATGAGGACAACTACTGAGAAATAAAACAAACGACATTACTACAATATATATATATATATATATATATATATTTTAGCACAGTAAAAGTAGCAATTTTTTGCATTTGTGTAAAAGAATTAAAATTAAGAATGCTGTACTTGTATGTGCGATGTAGCTCAACCACACTTTCTTCCAGTTCTGGTGTCTGATTGGGTGCAAGGGGAATGGTTCTAAGGTAGCCTGGCCCATTCATGTCAGAATTATAAGCTCCAAA
>JBBIGC010170720.1:0-15567 GCA_037576955.1 Lepidarchus adonis
CAAAAACCAATCAGCTAACTAAAGAAAAACGAGTGGCCATCATTACTTTAAGAAATGAAGGTCAGTCAGTCTGGAAAGTTGCAAAAGTGTCCCCAAGTGGAGTCGCAAAAACCATCAACAAAACTGGGACACTGGCACACATGGGTATATTTATCAAACCCATAGAATTGTTCTGCATATGGAAAAGAGAGACATACAGTACTGTGCAAAAGTCTTGGGCAATTGTACAAATTGTACAAATTATAATTTCTGGACACATTGCAAACTCATCCCAAAGGTACTGGATGGAGCTCCCATCACCTCAGGCAGCATTGTTCATCAGTTCCACTGCTCCACATTTCAAGGCTTGATGTCTTCATAACCCTCATACTGACACCATGCTTTCTGACCTTAGGCTCATGTGCAGCTGCTCCAGTGCATAAGAATCTTAGGGCAATGCCTATGGAGATTATACAAGCTCTACATGTGCATCTGAACACCCACATGAGCAATATGTCCACCTTAAAGGAGCTGCGTTCACTAATTAGAATGGGATTTCTTAATACTTTTGGAAATATAATTTACCTGTCAAGCCAGTATTTCTATCGTGTTTCTTACAACCGATGTTGTCACAAAGAAGATTTACAGAATCTGGGTCCAAGCCACAAATGAGCAAGCCAAAGGTGACAAAAATAAGGAAAAACTACAGAAACTGTAGGAAGAAACCTTGGGAGGAACCAAGGGAACTCATCCTCCTCTGGCCGACACTGGATAGTAATAACAAACAAAAATATACTTTTTTAAAGCAATAATAATTTCAGTTTAATTAGGCTTAGGTAGTTCGTTGTGTCCAGGAGGGCCTCCTTGAGATACAATCAGTTAGGTGGAACATGGTTCTGTCTGTATGGGTTCTGTAACAGACTGGCGTGGTTAGCCTGCCAATGTGGAACGAAAAGATGGGGCCCAAGTGCAGGGGGAACATAAACAGAGGCACACACTTGCGCCTCACCTTGCTCCCGTCGAAAGAAGTGCCAGTTGAGCTGCAGCACGAACGCGGCCTCATGCGCATTGTTTCAAGTGTACTACCCTTTACCATGCAAGGATAGAAAAACAATACAGTGAGTGAATGGCACTATGTTATGGAATGATGTTAATGATGGCGAGATGAAAAACACAGAAGGCATGTTCTGGGCTGCCTGGAATAGAAATGTGATCCCAGGGTTGCCAGTTCCTGTCCTTGATTTCTCAGCGAGACGGGAGAGAGGGAACTGCACAGCATGTACGTGTATGCACATCTGGCAACCAAGTGCGCTACAGTTTTGCAGCCAGACCTCGCCACAGCTCTCACAACCAGAAGAGCACCCCCCAGTAAACTGACACCTGCCCCAAGGGCAGTCACACCTAGCCAACCTCCCCCCACTAATGGCATGCACATTTAGTTTACACCCAGGACAACCGCATGCCAGGCTCAGGGAAACACTGGTGTGTTTTCTCTTTCATAACTACCCCAGCAGGATACTGGTCTGATCCACAGGCAAACCCCAGATACTCACCAGCAGCCTTCCAGACTCTATAAAGCTGCTGATCCAGGGGGAGGCACGCAGCCTGACAGCCAGTAAGGGGAAGCCACACCTCCCCATGCTGGCACTCAGCGGACAGTGCACCCTAAGGTTTCTCCTCAGTAGAGTGGGTTCCATGTTATCAGGATGAGTCTATATCAGAATGGTCTGAGCAGCAGAGTGGGACAGGATCACTGGCATTGCAGCAGAGAAGCTCAACAGAGAGAGAGAGAGAGAGAGAAAGACAGAGAGAGATAGAGAGAGAGAGAGAGAGAGAGAGAGAGAGAGAGAGAGAGAGAGAATAAGAGAGAGAGAGAGAAAGAGAGAGTCTGTTAGGGATGCCCAATATTGAAAGTGATCAAAAGTGATGAACATGAGCCCCGGCAAGACTCTCTATGACAGCAAAGCTAAAGGGGAGAGCCAGGTGGTAGCACAGACATGAGCTATCAACAACCTGGAGTGAATGTGTCAGACTGGTGGGCTACAGCGTCCAAGCATCCAAATTTACCAGAAAGCTGTATGCCAGAGAGCCTCTGGATCTGCATCTTGTCTAGAACTAACTGAAAGCTTGTCTAAACAAATATGTTTTCAGCCGAGACCTCAATATTGAGATTGTGTCTGAGTTCCAAACAATAAATGGAAGATTATTCCATAGCTGTGGGGCTAAGCTAAAGCGCTGCCCCCTGCTGCGACCTTTGCAACATGAGGTACCAGCAAAAAGCTTGTAACTTATGATCTAAGTGGGTCTGGTGGATCATAAGGGATCAATAATTCATAAAGATACTGTGTTGCATGACCATTAAGTCATTTATAGGTAAATAACAGTGTTTTATAATCAATGTGAAATTTGATCAGGAGACAGTGCAGATTAGATTAAAGAAGGGTGAAGTGATATATATCTTCTGGTTCTAATAAGAAATCTTGCTGCTGCATTTTGGACTAACTGGAGCTTATTTATGGACCTACTAGTACATCCAGAGAGTAAAGCATTGCAATAATCTAACCTAGAGGTAACAAACGCATTTACTAATTTTTCTGAATCATGTGTTGACATTATATTTCTTTTCTTAGCAAAATTCCTGAGATGAAAGAAGGCAGTCCTAGTTATGTAATCTACATGGGCTTCAAATGAAGAACTGATGTCAATAATCACACCAAGGTCTTTCACTTCTGTATAAGATGAAAAAGAATGGCCCTTCAGAGTTATTGTATAATCGGACATCTTGCTCTGAGCTGCAAGTGGTTCTGTTATGATTACTTATCTGAAATAAGCAGTAGGAAGTTTATAAGCATCTACTGCCTAATGTCCTTTACACATTCCAGTTGCATTTAGCATGAATTTAGTTTCTTATCTGACTGAAAAATTTAATTGTGTGTCATTTGTGTAGCAGTGGAAGCTAACTCCATGCTGTTGGATAACATTACCCAGAGGTAACATATACAGGAAGAATAGTAATGGGTCTAAAATTGAACCCTGTTTTTCACCAAAAATAAACTTGCTATATGAATCACCAGTTATATCTATGAACAAACAACGATTAGTCAGGTAAGACCTAAACCAAGAGAGGACTGTTCCCTTAATTCCAGCAAAATTTTCTTGTCTGTCAGGTAGAAGGATGTGATCAAAATATACTTGAGGAAGCCAAAATCCTAGTGGGAGGACGTCTTGTGGACAGATTTGTGGTAAAGCACATTCTACTGTTTACAGAAAATGGAATGAGGTCTACAAAAAAAGAACACAGTACCTACAGTCAAACATGGTGGAGGTTCAATGATGTTTTGGGGATGTTTTCCTGCCTCTGGAACTGGGTGCCTTGGCTGTGTACAAGGCATAGTGAATTCTGAAGACTACCAAAATATTTTGTGGGGCAATGTAAGGCCCAGTGACAGAAAGCTGTGTCTGTGTCAGAGGTCTTGGGTTTTCCAGCAGGACAATAACCCCAAACACACCTCTTACTGGTTCCAGTAATTTTGTGAAATTATGTCAAATTTGATTTTTTCTCTGTTTTTTTGTGTTGACCCAATGCACATAAAGGAAATAAACATGTTTATACCAAAACACTTGTAATTGCAGTAGTTCTGAGGGAAATTATGCATTTTCTGAAAATAATCCAAGGTTGCCAATCATTTTGGCCATGACTGTATGTTGTAATAAGTGACATTGTACCTGTCGGATCCAAGAGCGAAGCCTCAAAATGTGTTCCCCCATACATGATCATGTGCTGCAAAGTAGTAAGACCAGTTCCTGAAATGATGAAGTAAACACCATCCACAATTTATCAAAAGGAGAACATAAACACTGACTCTTTGTCAAGGTCTTTTCTGGCTGTTTTCATAATATTCAAAGTGCATTAATGGCACACCGCCATTATCATCTGCTCAGGAAGTCACAGAACTCAGGCACTGATTTCTCAAGTGTGGGCGCATTGGCCCACATTCAAGCTTCCTGTTCTGAGATAGTGTCTGGCCTTACGCATGTTCTTTTGTCTCCTTTACCTGCCTCTTAACATTCCCAGACCAAAATCTCCACATTCTCCTTCTCTCTGGTGAAGGGAGGAACAGGAACAGCTTTAGGGAGGAAATTCTTCCCAAATCGAGCTTCGAGAGTCACTAGGCCAAAAGACGCCACACAGATGACAATGAGTAGGTGCTGCCAGTATTTCTCGACGGTCATGACCCCATTATAGCACCATTACCTAAGCAGATGTTAATGTTCTTTTTCTCATTTGTCTGTCTCTCATACAAACATACACATGTTTCAGGACATGAGGTGTTATAGAAGCATTCTTTTAACTAACATTACATATTTATATTCCATTTATACTATGACAGCACATTTTGTAAATATCTACAATGGGTTGGCCTCATTTTTGGCGTGTACCCTGCCTTGGCTTCAGCTCCAGCTTCCCTGCCACCCAAATTGGATAAGCAGCTTGGACAACAAATGTATAAATATATAAATAGATTATGTATATTTAAATTGTAAAATTAATGTTAATTATAGTAATGTTAATACAATGATTAACATTTAAGTTTGTTTCAGTTACAGAAGTATATAAGAAACCCAAAATAATAAAAATACATGTAAAGTTATAGCCAAAATAATAAAAACTTGTTATTACCTAAGGTTTATTAGTTATCCACACTGCACGGACATAAAATGGAACATTAAATCTGAAACCCAAACTAGATAAATATACTGTATTATATCTTTTTTAGACTGAGTCCTTAAGGGGTCACTGTCAGTGTTGAGAGCTTGGAGGCCTCCTAACATCCCTCCACCCACCGACTCAAAAGGCTACTGCTACAAACCCACATTACACACACTATAACACACTTGAGTTGAGTGAGTGTCCTGCTGGAATAAACTGGTCATTTACAACACAGCAAATAGTCAGATTGTTTATCACCAGTGTATTTTGTATCTGTTATGAAAGTTCTTCTCAGGGCAGCTACTCAATTTCTACCAGTCTTAACAAGCATGGGAGAAGATCTGCCGTGACCTTTCCACCTCCCCACCACACCCTCTCATCCTCCATATTTTCCCTGAGAGGTGCATTCAAATCACAGAGCTATTCTACAGATGTAACGTTATGGGGAAGAGAGCGAAAGTGAAAGTGTGTCAGATACTAAAACCTCTAGGAAGAGGAAAAATGTTTATTTGGAGATGTGACGGCCTTGGGATATATTGATACTGGGTTTACACACAATTTAAAATTCAGTTTATGTATCTGTAAATTCAAATTCAATTTTATTGTAATGGAAGATAGTAAAGGTGAAAACTAATATTAGGAGAAAGGAAAATAAATATTATAATATAGAAAATT
This sequence comes from Lepidarchus adonis, assembly GCA_037576955.1. Classification (NCBI taxonomy): domain Eukaryota; kingdom Metazoa; phylum Chordata; class Actinopteri; order Characiformes; family Lepidarchidae; genus Lepidarchus; species Lepidarchus adonis. Next base: position 5,366 of record JBBIGC010170720.1, read on the forward strand.
AAATAAAGTCACTCTTACAGTATATATAAAAAAGAATCACTTATAAAAATTAAAACACACACAAAAATATTTCTTTACAGCTTTACTTACTCAATGCAGCCAATAACATCCAACTGAAAGATATCACAGCTTCAGTTAAAGTATAAAAAATCCAAAACAAGACAAACAGATTAATAAAGGATCACCCTTCAATGCCAATATTTAGTTGAACCACCTTTTCCTCTAATGCTTCTCTATCAACTTTGCATATTTACATTGAGTAATATTTGCCCACTCTTCTTTACAGTCTGGTTGGATAGTGAGTGATGGTGGACTGCTATCTTCAAATCTTCCCATAGATTTTCAATGGGATTTACATCTGGGCTCCAACTGGGCCACACGAGGACATTGACTTTTTCTCCTTCAACCAATGTGTTTAATTTTCCCGTATGTTTCAGGTCGTTTCCTGTATAAAGGTGAACATTCAGGCAGAGGGTAGCAAGTTTTCTTGCTGCCCGGATGCTGCTGTGGTTACTTCCTCTCGATTGAGGTTACAAATATTGTTTAGGAGGTAACATGTCAGTATGTCTTGTTTTTTTATTTTTTAATAATTTTTCTGTAGCTGTGATACCTTTCAGTTGGATGTTATTGGTTGCACTGAGTAAGTAAAGAAATATATATTTTTTTCATTTAAGGCTGTAAAGCAAACATAAAGGGAATATTTTGAAGGGGGCGATTATTTTCTACAGCCACTGTATATAGTATTAAAAAAACAGTAATATGTGACTTAGAACAGAGCAGGTTTGAAGATTTCCCCTCAATTCCTCCAGCTGTCACATGAATGTGAAACTCTTGAAAGCACTTGATTTAACCACTGATTGAGCCCAAATCTGGGATTTGATGGTTCCTACAGATAATTCCAGGCTTCCACAACAACCAACAAACACTGACAAATATGTACTGTTCACTGCATTAATGTTATTTATATTGATTCTAACAGTATTAATATGAAAATAAAATAATAAAAACACTTACGGCTTCTGAACTACTCTTATACGTACATATCATTCTTAGGAGACCAATACTTCATAAATGTTCTTTACACTCACACAGTTCATTTAAAAACCACTAATGTTCTTTAGAAAGTCAGCAGTATTATATGGTATTGCTTCAAAGAATCCGTCTGACACTCGTATTACTAATAATGTGCGACTAAAAATAATCTCACAATAGCAAACATGAACTATTCCCTTAATCACAGTAGCATTTATCTTAACAGGGCAACATTTCCTGTTCAGTTGTGTTCCTGTTTAATTATTTCCTAATAAATCTAAATATTAACTAAACTAAACTAAATATAAACTAGTAGTTTTGTACATTTTTGTTCTTGCATTACATCTCGGACATTGTTAAATGTCTAATTATAAAGCAAAATCTTTCACAATTGTCATTATTCAGTAAATAATGAAGTCAGAAAAGAGAAGAATATTTTCTTAATATGTTACTAGTGGTATGTTAGTGATTGTTGGTAATTTACTGAAATCAGGACACTGTTTTGTATTAGTATTATATGTAATAAAACTATGTTCTATATATATTTAAGCAGATTATTATGAATCTAATGCTAAGCCCAGAACGAATCATAAACCCAAAAAAGAAATGGCTTTTCTTATTCAATGTAAAATTACAGCATGTCAAAGGTTTTCCACTTAAATCAAGACATTTTTCCTTGAAAATATACAAAAACACATCCACACACATGTATACTGTCATCCATGTACATATTCTGTCCAACACACACACGCAAAGTCACGCACCAAAGCACACAAGGACGTACACATCCTCAGGCTTCCTGGTGAGTGTTTGGATCATGTGTGCGGTTGTTTTCTTTCCTCGATTGAAATGAACGTTTGGTGGGAAAGTAAACAGAGTTGCCATGTTTTGGATGGCGCTCAAGAAACATTTTTGTGACGACACGGGAGAAAAATGAGAGTTTATTCCCTTTTAGCAGTAATATTTACATCTCTGGAGGAAGCACCTCCTGCCAACCCTCCAGTGGCTCTTAAGAAGATGGAAGATGGGACTTTGTAGGTTATGGATGCAAGTGGCTTTTTTGTTTGCTTAAGATGTTCTTTAAAAAGACTAAGCAGATGGCATTTTCGAAAACTAGAAGTCTGTGATGTAATACCAGAAGTTTTGATTATTCAAATCATCCAGTAACAGAAAATAACTATTTGATTAACTGTATTTCTCACCTTATGCTTGTGTAAAGGAAAAAATCTAAATAAACTCTTTAATCATCCCAAGCTTCACCTCTGGAAAACATATGAAGTTCTCCTGTCAGGCAGCTCAGTCTCCTTCTCCTTCAGGCAGCTCAGTCAGGAGATCCTGTGAGCAACTCCCAAACACAGTGCTGAAATTCGAACCATGGAAAAAGCAGCAAACTTCACTACAACGTAAAGGACAATATAGTATCTTAGAAGTACAACTATTACAACCATACTGCATTGTACAATGTCATACTAAAGGAATAAGTCAGTTAAAAATCTAACATGTATTTCAGTAGTCACCCAAATTGCCCAAATTTGTTCAGTAAAAATACATGAAAACTAATAAATAGTTCGTCTGGTATTAACAAATCGAGTCAACAATGTTTTTTGGAAATGGCTATTAAAATACAACACTATTAGTTATTAATAGTATTTTTCCTTATTCTCTTATGCACTTTATATATTATTCTTTATATATTAATTAAGCATGATTTCAGTATTAGTTTAATATTAATATATGCTTAAGTGCTTACCCATACCGCAATCGTAAAGTTGAGGACGGAATCCAAACTACGTCCAGTGGATGTGGCTTGAAGAGGTTTTGAGATGTTTTGGAGATACATTTGAGCAGCCATGCCTTAATGACAGAGAAGTGGGTTTTTGATTCCAGTTCTCTTGTCCTAAGCAGATGCTCACCCTGTACATCGCTTTGGATTAAAGCTTCTGCCAAATGTCGAAGACGTAAATCTCAGACTTGTGTAAATGTAAATGTATTTGTATTGAAGTGGTGACTATTGAGCTTTGGCTTTGGTTAGTCTATTAACTCCTGTTCTTCCAGAAATAAGCAAAATAAAAATACTTAACATTCTGTTTGACAATAGTTGGGTTTAAAAAAACTTTTTATTTTTAACCAAACTGTTCTTCACAGGTCAAACAAGTCAAAGCAAAGAAAATAGACTGAAAGAGTTGAAATGAAGCTGAACATGGCTGAGAGGTCAGTAATTCATTCCTCACACCTGACAGGGTCAATAGCTCAATAGCTCAATAGCTTAGTCAATTTCAAATCAAATGTTTGCTCCCGTAAGTCACATTGTTGCCTTCTGTGTACATAACTCATACACCGTACAGTTACCAATGAAGCAGGAACATCTTATAGAATAGAAATACACACTTGAACTACAAAAGCCACCATCTACATTTAGATCAAAGAGATTTAAAAATTTGCTTTATGCTATCAGATTAATATGTAACTCTATCCTTCTCAATATGTAGGTAGGCTTCCCTCAGGCTCAAACAAACTGCTGAGACTAATACAAACTGCTCCATCCACATTAAACCTCTGCGTGACCTCTTCCCTTCCTGTTCCTGGACTACAATGGCTTACAAAACTGACAACATTTTCACTCCATTTTCACTTCAGCCGGCGTGTGGGAATGAATATACTAGAGCAACAAGATGATTGAAGCTGCTGTCCATTAAAGCCTTCTTCACGCTACACAAGTCTGAGACTCACCATCACTAGTCAGACAGTTGTGTAGTGTGAACAGAGCAACAATATTTCACCAACGACATGATCGTTCAGCACGGCTGGTCCGACTGATCTACAGAACAATGTTCTGTCACAAAAAGTTATGAGAGATTTGAAACAGGATGTCAAGGGTTTGGCTTCGAATACTGTGTTCTCAGGAATATTGGCCTCATCTCAACCTCCTGAACTAAGACAAAAAAATCAAATGCACTGCCCATTTTTGCGTACTCCATGATCATGTTCTCCCAATAAATCTTGTCCTGCAATCTCATTGGCTGTAGCTCACCAGTGACTGGCCCAGATATTTAGCAGGCTAGATTCAGGAAGTAGTAGATGAACTTGTTTGGTCACACCTTTGTAGTACTCACACCTACAATGTGAAATCGTACCTGAAGAAGCACTTTGTTGTCGACTCAAAAACAACCTGAAAATCAGTGTAAACAAGGCATAGCTGTTACTATACTTATCCCACACTACATTTGGCCATTTCTGATGTAAATTACATTAAAAACCCAAGTTGAAATGTCACGTATATTTTCATCATTTTTCATCTTGATTTTCAGTGTTGGAAAAAGACTTTTATTCTGCCCTGGTGTTGATTTAAACTGTTGGTGCTATAAGCATTAGCCTTAGAAATTGGGTGGTGAAGCTAATCCATCAGTCAAAGTCAAAAGTCAAAGTGAACGTTTCTTGTTTCTATATATATATAGAACAGAATAGGAACCTGGGTTGTTTGAGTTTGTGTAGAATAGCAAGTTGAATATTTGTTGGCAGCATGATGAGTGCCATGGAATGTCAATGTAAAAAATGCAGGATGCTTTAGAGCAGTGGTCCACAACCTTTTTCGCGCCATGGACCGGTTTAATGTCAGACAACACTTTCGTGGACCGGCAGTTAATAGTCGCGGATAAAAACCACAAAATAAAATGATACAACCAACACAAAAACTGTGGTATTTTGTAAATATAATAATAAACGTGAATCCACTGAGTAATTATGTAACTTTTTAGTAGCTTCTTTCTAAAATGCGCTAACAACAATCAGAGTAACGTCCTCCTCTGCCCCTCACATGCTCTGGTCGCTATGGTGACGCGTAAACCCTCCTTTCAGAACAAGTTTTCAGCGTTGTCGTGGCGATCTCAGGCTTTTCTGCCATGACTTTCATCCAAAATACCGGCAACGTTGATGTCTATAACATACTTAGATGCTACGGATTGAGATCGTTTTTTTTTTTTAAAAGTTGACATTTTTTGTAATTTATCTTTCTTCAGAACAAGTTCAAAATCCTTCTGCTGTCTATATATCTTCTCCCTGGGGGGACCATGCTGGATAGTGCCAGATGGTACTGAGAACAACACACTGTGAGGGAGAGGTAAATGACAACAGCAGCACACCTTTCAGAAACTCATTTGTAATGACAGGAAAGAAGAGAGACACACAAAACAAAAAACTACTGTAGAAGTGCTGGAAAAGAAAAGTGGTAACAAGATGTGGGAAACATCTCAGTGCTGGTGATAGCATCACGCAGTTGCTGCAGATTTTGTGGCTGCACATGGGATCTGGTGACTGTGGAGGCCATTGGAGTACAGTGATCTCATTGTCATGTTCAACAAACTAGTTTGAGATGATGTGAGTTTTGTGACATGGTGCATCAAACCATCCGGCTGGAAATAGACTGTGGTCATAAAGGGATAGACATTGTCAGCAACAATACCCAGCTAGACTATTATTAGCGTTATTTTCTGAAATACCCAAACTAGTATTGACTAGACATGTGATTGACTGTTTAGCTATTTGTGTTAGACCTGAAATACATTATGTAAGTGAATTAACAATGTTATTACATATAATGTAGGCTTACCATATAGAGAAACATCATCAGAAACCGAAAGGTTCATGATTAATTATAGTTCAATGTTTTCTGTTACTTGAGGTCTGTTCCTTTCACATTTGATTTTTAGATTAAATTCACCAAAACCTTTATGTAAAAACTTTTCAAAACACTTTTTCATATTTAAAAAAGTCATGTTATCACTGTTCTTAAGAAAAAGAAACAAGCAATGAACCATGACCACTTCTGTACTTGCTGTTGAACTTTGTCACCCCCTGTGGTGCAAATGAAAATTGTCCTAGATATACAGAATTTGTACGTACAAAATATATGTGGTTTTAAATACATGCATAATTTTTTTTAAATCATCCCAATTTATCTGGTTTTCAATGTTTATTTTGTCATAAAATAAATATATTTTCCTGAAATCATCACAGCCCAAATATAGTAGCAGCAATAATGCATAATTAAGCAGGTGTGTAGGGGATTTCACATTTCTTCCTTTCTTTGTGACACAACAGCTTGAGAGAATGTGTGCTCCTTGTTGATATATATGTTCTCCTGCCTCAGTGAACTGATTTGATATTATCTTCCTAAATTTAGAACTGAATTAATCTGATCCCCTGAGGTTACAAATCAACACTAATAAACACAGTTAATGACAAAAATATACTGTAATTGCCCATTAATTCTCACTCGTCTAGTTACCTGCCCTGGGCAGATCTGGGTTACACTTTTCATATGTTAAGCATTCTGGAAGTAAACTTTATTATAATTTAATTTTAGGTGTTATACAGCTTTCTCATGTATTATTAAATCAGAGCTCAGTTCATGATTCTGGTCACATACAAACATTCAAAAACAGCCGCAACAAAACACAATTAAAAGTGTGCACATACACTTTTAATGGCATATTGCTATTGACGCAAAGTAAAACAGTCTTTTTTGAGGCAGATGAAATATGATACTTCAACAAGGGTGCCAGACATTGCTTTATGTGCAACTATTATTATTAAAAGCATTATTTATTCATTATTCTTGTCTAAGCTGTTCTAGATGGAGAACATTGTTTTGTTTTTTGGTATCCAAAGTTTGGAATGGCATGTATTGTATTGATATTGGACCAATAAATGATTCTAAGTCTACAGAACTCTGCAATGACCATTGGTTGGGTGGACTATCACTGTCCACCTTAAGATACAAGTCAGGTTTAATACATCTGCTTTTCCTTACAATCAGCTGAATAGTTACTGCCACCCATTGTAAATATGAGTCATATGTCTTTATGGTCAAGTAGCTTAATCTCACACTGACAATGTGAATAAAAAAGAAATATTTAGCTGAAGTACATTTAGTCTAAGAATACAAACATCATGACATCATGTGTCACACTTACTGGCACCCTTACAAAATCTTATTAACACTTATTCATGAACTCTTGAGCTGTCAACAAGAAAAACATAGAAAATACATGAATGAAAAATAAAAATGGGTTTTATTCGAAGAATTTGGCAGCAGCTCTAAATAGCCACATGCTAGAAAATGCCTATTTAAATTGTTAGGACAGGAATTAAATAGAAAATAACCAAAATGTCTGGAATAGGGTGCATGTATCTGCAAAAAAAAAAACAACTAACCATGCCTATGATGTTCTAGAGCAGTGCCCAATACTTCGATCGTGTTCTACCAGTCGATCGTAAAGGCACGTGAGTGAGGGTAGATCACGTCATTAAAAAGGGCGTTAGCTTATCATCCTTCCCCACTATGGCAGTTGGCAGATGATTGACATACAGTAGAGCCAGTCTGACATCTCGTCTTTTGTAACAAGTATCACCTTGCATGCTCGGTCAACCGTGCAAGCTACTGCTAAACTCCAGCTAACAAGTCTCCTAGTTAGCGGCGTCTAATTTATTTTAAACCAAAATCTGACCATTCATTTAAAAAGTACAACACTGACTACCCACCTGAAAAGCGAACTAAGAGAGAAAGGTTAGGGGACTATGTTTGGACTATGCAACTCTGGCTGATTCCATTCAGTTTAAGACATCACCGTAGTAAGGTAATGGCCAAAAATAAATAAATATATATATCAATATATTTGAGCATTTTTATTGTTGGTAGATCATTTTTAATTGGGCATTCTGAATGTAGCTTGAAGGTCAATGTGTGGGCACTCCATGTTCTAGAGGAACAGGAACCACAAATGTAAGTGCATGTAGTTTTCCAGACAAAACCAGAACTTTGACTGGAATTTGGTTCTATATTCAGATGAAAAAAGGTGGATTTGGCATGAACAGAAAGAATAGTGACGTTTCAGAGATGTTTTCCTTCCACAGACCCTAAGAACCTTGAAAATGAAAATCTCCCTCCTTCTACCATCAAGCTAAACTGGGTTGTGGTCAGATCTACTGACAAGACAATAGTCCCAAACATGATTCCAGATCCACCAAAAATAGGTTCAATGACCACAAAATCAAGCTTTTGACCCCTTACCTAAACCCCATTGAAAACCTGTGTGGTGGATCAGGCCTTCACATTGACTTGGGATCAGTTATTAGTATGGCAGCACTGTTGATGGCAGCACTGTATACCATTTGATAAATACTAGCCCTGGCCTTTTAATATTGATATTATGTAATATGTAAATGAACCATTTAACCAATCAGACATTTGTTTATCATTTGCTGTGAACATGTGAACAAATCACACATGTCGCTCAACAATACATTTTTTGTAGAAGTAAAGCCTCCATCAAAACTATGTAAACCAGAGAAGAGTTGCGTTTTTTATATATATATATCTGAAGACATGTGCCCATCCCAATATTTAGCAAACAAGTTTGATATTTTGCATGTATGTTATTATGATTACAAAGTATGGTATTATTAATTGCTGACTTGTAGCCATGAAATGTAGAATCAGATGCTCTTCTATATGACCTTCTATATGACTGAGAGGATATTTCTATCACCCTTTGGGTTTTTTCAATCTGTCCTGAATGCATTTCTTCTTAAATCTTTCTCTGTCCTACTGACTGGCCTACTTCTCTCTTCCTCCTGTGTCTTGGCACTGACTAATAGGATGACTGGACACCCTACTGAGAAGAGGAACATGAGAGAGGAAAGAGACAAATGCATCTCTCTGTTTTCATTATGTCTATTGATACTTGTATTGACAGCTGCTGATGGTGATGATGGGGTGTGTCCACCATGTAGACATTAGATGAGAGAAGTGAAATCTCTGTTCATTAATATTATGAGGGAATATTATACCTAAGGACTTCTCCACTTCACACCATCAAAATCACAACAGAAGCATAAAAGCAAAACCCATTAGCAGCCACAGATTGAAACACTGAAATCATTCATCAATGACAGAACCAAATGCAAAGATAAATTATAAAATATTTTGCTTTAGGCAATGGTTTTCTACAAGATTGTTTTTATTTTGGTGGGTTAATGAACATTAACGTTAGTCAGTGTGAGAGAGGCCTTTAGTTGCATAGAATTGGCCCTGGTTTCTCATGGACTTTATAAACATGTTGTTTTATGCGGTCCTCAAACATTTTCGTTGTTTGTGCCATGATATACTTTCCTAAATGTGTATAAAAGGCCTGATTACCATCTCATAGATTAAAACAATTTTACCCTTAAATACAATATCCTAGAAAGCAGTTAGCAATGCTAAGGAGACAATACTACGATTTTCTATTTCATATTTATGCAGAAATATCAAAATTTCTCAAATATCTACAGACTTTAAAGAGCTACTGTAGGTGCTGAAACCACAATTATTTGGCAAACAAATTATTTCATACTTGTAGATAAGCTGAAGCTTTTTGTAAGAGAAATTTGTAAGCAGATTCTCCAAACTTTTAATTAATATATTTGTTTTTGGATGAATATAGTCAAGTCAAGAAAAGGCAAAGAAAAACTGTAGGAAGAAACCTTGGGAGGAACCATGGCTCAGAAGGGATATCCATCCTCCTCTGGTCGAGACCAGATAGTAATAACAGACAAAAGAATATAAATGCATAAATGAATCATTAAAAACAAAGAGTAACAATTAGTTCAGTTTAAAGAGGCGTCTGCAGTTCCTTGTGTACAGATGAGCCACTGACATACGGTTCTCTCTGTCGCTGTATGGGCTCTCCTCAGTAGGAGTGTTCCAGCGTATCAGGATTGGTCTGCACCACCATGATCCAGGCACCATAGTGGAACAGGAACACTGGTTCCTCAGAGTAAAGAGAGAGAGAGAGAGAGAGAGAGACAGAGAGAGAGGAAGGGAGAGAGAGAGAGAGAGAGAGAGAGAGAGAGAGAGAAAGAGAGACAAAGAGAGATAGAGAAAGAGAGTGTGTGTGTGTGTGAGAGAGAGAAAGAGAGAGAGATAGAGAGAGAGGAGAAAGAAAGAGACAGAGAGAGACAAAGAAAAAGAGAGACAAAGAAAGAGAGAGACAAAGAGAAAGAGAGTGTGTGTGTGAGCGAGAGAGAGAGAGAGAAAGAGAGACAAAGAGAGATAGAGAAAGAGAGAGAGAGAGTGTGTGTGTGTGTGTGTGTGTGTGTGTGTGTGTGTGTGTGTGTGTGTGTGTGTGTGT
>JBBIGC010170736.1:0-11346 GCA_037576955.1 Lepidarchus adonis
CCATCACACCTCAGCAGAGCCACAGTCTGATCTCCTCCATCACACCTCAGCAGAGCCACAGTCTGATCTCCTCCATGCCACGTCACATTTATGCAGTAATTCATTCAAAAGGAGGAACAACCAAGTATTGAGTGCATAGGAATGAACATACTTTTCAGAAGACTAACATTTCTGTTTAAAATATCATTTTATTACTGAAATTATGTGATATTCTAATTTTGAGACCGTGAATTTTGGATTTTATTATCTGAAAGCCATCAATCATCAAAATTCCGAGAAATAAAAACTTGAATTATATCACTCTATGTGAAATGAATCTATAAGATATATGAATTTCATATTATTTTTTTTTTACGATATTAAAATCGTAAAAGCAAACATGAAACAGTTTTGAAAGTATTTTGAATTCAATGGAATTAAGACATTTTGAAAATTTTTGGATTCTTCTCTATGTTGGCATAATCAAATAAATGGTAATGTAATACCAAGTGTAATTTCACCAGGCATTGCAAAATTTGCATATAATTGCAGTCATTGCATATGTTATGCAGTGAATGGTTCCCCAGTAATATGTGATCAGTGGTGATCCTAGTGTGGTGGTTTTTCATCGATACACATGGTCAAAGATTAATTGTGCAGCAATATTGGCCTACTGTAAGTAAGCGTACACTTAAATACTAAAACACTGTGGCGTTTCTGATTAAATAGCCAGTTGACATGAGTATTTACTATAATGTTTCTGTAACTTTGTGCACCCTTTGGGTTTTTGAAATATATTTGCTTTTACTGTTTGTCCCAGACTTGTAATTTAGATTTTTTTTGTAACCCAGCACTTTTCTACTACTGGGCGAACAGTAGATCGTACATTTTCCTGAGCTGTTAGTGCAGTGTCAGCTCATAGTTCAGAAGAGCATCAATTACAGTCTTTTACTGTCAGCACAGGGCAACGTAGGAGGCTTTGGGCTGAACAGGCTTTCACACCAAAGAGCATGCTCCAATACCACACTGTCAGCTAGTGAGAAGCATTTGAAGTTCTTCTGTTTGGATTTTTAAGGTGGAATGTCATGTCAACAATAATGGTGCTATGAAAGAGACTGACATTTATGTCAGCTTTGTCTGAATCCTGAGGTAGGTTACCATTGAGCTATGATGTTCATCATTTGATACCTGAACAATCCTCTGTTATCTGAGTGGTTTAACTTTAATATGTGATTTTGCACTGAGGAATAGCCAAGAGTTCTTGCTTCATGTAATCAGAAAGTTGTAGCACCTTCTACAGGACTAAATAGATCTTCCCTGATCCTACGTTCCCGCTCTGTAATTCTGGAAACAGCACGTTAGTCTTCAAAGGAACTCCAGGCCCAACTCCTAGTTGGCTTAATTATAGGTTCAAGTTCTTCAGGAAGAAAATCTGCCCAGATATCATTGTTAGTCAGCAAGAATTGATTTCACCTACTGCTTGAGATTGTCACTAATGGCATGTGGTTTGTCTCTTTTACATTGGGCTTCACTTGATAAACTATCCATCTAGTACAACGCTGATGCTAACTCTTGTACCTTGGTAGTTAGCCAGCTATTGGTATCCTAGGAACAAGGAGCCTTGAGTGGTAGGACCTTAGGAACATAGGACACAGGGACCATCGGACCATAGGGACAGTGAGCGCTGGGATTGGACAACCCCTGAAAACATCTAACTTTATGAATACATGACCTTTTGAAGTATGGGACCATAGGGACATTGGGAACATGAAAGGTATAACCCTGAATATTTAGAAGATTAGGAACATGGTTACAAAGCACCACAGGAAAACTGGACACTGGGGATGGACAACCTGTATAAACAAAAAATCTTAGTACCTGCAAACATTGGGCACTGGAAAGGTATGATCCTGAATACATAGAACCATAGGAACATACACTACTCACAAAAAAAGCTTTCAGGTCAAATGTCAAGATGCTAAAACCTTTACAGGTGAACTTAAATTATACTTTTGAGAGCACATGTCCAACTGTTCAGTGTTTCAGTACTTTTTACACAACTTGCTGTTCACAACAGGGGTTTGATATATGAATTGGCCAATAAACTTCCTGCTTCAATCAGAATCAGAATTTAAACAGTCAGACCAGAGACTGAACGTCGTTTGGCCACATTCCACACTGATGACCGCTTCATTCTGAACAGTTGCCTGTGAAACCAGATGATGAAGCCCTTCAACTCCAGGCACATTGAAAGAGGTGAGAGGAACCCAAGTGTCACGTCAGATCATTTAAATCCATTTACATCAGAGTGGTCTACATGCTAGACCACTTGCTAGAGAACCTGAACGCAACACGAGACACAGGTAAAATCTACACTGGACGAGGGACCCATGGGCTTCGGTGCTGTTCTCTGATAAAACAGAAATGATGTTGGAGATCTTAAGGAGATGTTGTGCATCAGCTTTGGTGGAGGTGGTGGTTAGTGTGGGCAGGTGGGTGTAGTCATTACAGAACTGCCCCACACTTTGTGAAGGATACAGTGATGAGCCCATACTACCTGAATAACATCATCAATCCATCTATTGTGCCCCTGCATGAACAACACAGGCATCATTTCATCTTCATGGACGACAGTGCTCCAGATCATTGAGGAGCATCATTAGCGAAAGGCTGCTGGAGACTGGGGAACCTCAAATTCAGTGGTTTTCTGCAGACCTGAATCCCATAGAAAACCTATGGGATCGGCACAGTCGCCATGTAGAAGATCGGAACTCTGTTCCCCAGAACCTCAATGACCTAAAATGCCCAACTTTCATGATATAATATCACAGTGGTACAAACTTTTTACGTTTTCCATCAATTTCATCCCAAACTTTTTGTGAGTAGTGTAGGACCATGGTATCAAACATTCAGAGGGACATTAGGTGCTATGAACCTTGGGAATATAGGAATTGTTGACCTTAAAACCACAAAACCTTAGTAACATATGACCCATGGAACATGGAACCATAAGGCAACTGGGTACTGGAAATGGATGACCATAAAAACATAGAACCTTAGGAATACAAGATCTTGGGAATATGGGACCATAGGGACATTGTACACTGGGAATGGACCATCCTGAAAACATAGAACCTTAGGAACATTGGGGAAACTTGGCCTTGGAAGTGTTTGAAAACAGAGACCCATGGTACTCTAGAATGTAGGGTTTTGAACACAAACAGAACTTTGGTAATATACAGTAAGTGTCTAGGAACATATCGAGAACTCATCTCTTGTGTAAGTATTAGGTTTATAGACAAGCACTTTCATCTTGATGCCAAGAATATTATGAATATTTAGGATGATTAGTAAGTTCAAGTACCAGAGTAGAACATTATACTGCAGAGTTCTCCAGTGTTGCTGCTTCATATTTTCAGGCATAGAGCAAGAATCCGCAAGCCTCTTACAGAGACACGGATAGAAAAGTTGGCGGTAAAGCTGCTAATCTCTTTTTTCCACTCTGTGGTGATGAGGAAACTAACCCTGCCAAACAAGCACACACACACATGCACACACACCTATGAGTCATCTGCAGTAATTCTCATGCAGAGTGGGTTAGTTATGTGCTCTCTCCGGCTGCTGTTGCCAACCTCTCTGAAGAGCCTCTGTGTGGGTCAGCTAGAGGTCACCACTTAACGTAGCGTCTGTCCCTTTTTTTACAGGCCACGTATACACTTCCAGCGTTTAGAGTTCATGCACTTAAAAAAAAAAACAGTTGGGCGCTAAACTCATATGTAAATTGTTAAAGTTATTATAGGATTATCTTAAACCTTTTATTATCTATCTATATAATTCATATAAATTCCTATACAGTTTCTACCCTGAAGCATTCCAAACCATATTTATTATCTCATGGAAAGCGCTTCCTCAGGCTGAAGGAAAGGGTTAATAAAAACCGTTTTCCTCACAGCGGGAAGGACTTTTATGTTAATCTAAATAATGGTTTTCCACACAAAGAATGAGTCAGAAGAGCATTTTGTCAAAAGATACATTTACACAGGTGAACCACGACGTTAGACTGAAGTGTTCTCAGAAGAGCCTGAGTGTTGGGTGAGGGACGGCATAACCGAGTGTCATACCTTGACCGACTCACCCAAGTGGTTCAAGCTCTTATAAGAAAATCTCAAAATGTTTTGATTAATGCCGAACACGTCACGCATGCGTCAGCCCAGTTAAGTCATCTCCCAAAGAACATTTCCATATTTGGGCTGTACATCCTCTCATAATATCACTCGAACAGATGCTTGCCTTTGTCCTTGAAAAGTCAACAAACTAAAATTGTTTTGGCTTAAAAGTCCCTTAGAGTCCGTCTACTTTGCTTGCTAATGCCAATGAAATCTGCTGCTTTGGCTAACTTAGCTTTAGCTACTAGCTCATGCTGTTGCTAGCTTCCAATCAAAAGTCCAGTCTGCTTTTTCCGGGAGGTTATAAATGCTGGCTCCTCAGTGTGAGTTTGGACAAACTGCTCTTTGCATCTAAAGGGATGTCTGGTTGAAGCCGAGGACAATGCAGTTTCACTGGCAATCCATGTTTTTGGTCCTTTCCTCCAACAAAATCTATTTGTGTATTGGTCCAACTGTGACATGTACCCACAATGCACCTGAAATTTCCAAAGCCCAGACAACATGTCCATATGGGGCACCATGTCTGACTTACCTGGGCATCTGGGGTCCAACTAAGGAAGGGCTTAGCATGTTTAAATTCATAGGCTCTTGCTTCACCCCATATGGGCTACCCAGTGGAATAGCTGGGTTTTGACTTCCAGGTTATGTAATCACTTTTCCTTGGACATGTTTGGACATGTTTGGATGGGAAGGCCTACTAGCGACAAGCTCATGTGATTAAAACATTTCCTGAATCCCCAGCCACTTGCATAGCCAAAGAAGAGCAAAGCGAGTTAAGTTCTGCTGTTTGTTGCTTGTAGCTGTAGGTCTTTGTCTTATTCCAAAAGTGTTTGGAATATAGAAGCTCTTATTGTGCTCTGTAATTTCTGACCTCAGAGTCAGCATTACCAGGAGCTCCTCTTTGGGATCAGACCGATTTTGTTGACTTTGTACAAAGTCTGGTGTCAGTACAAGTCTCATAAGTTAAACCCATAAGTTAAAGAGTAGTTAAATGGGAAACATTCTAGGTTCAGTTGTAGAGCCTGATTTCTGCTGAGACTCATTGGTTGCTGTTGTATACATTTAAGAATCTGAGAGAAACTTTTTCGTACAATAGAGCAGCTTAATGTCAGACAATATTTTCGCGAACCGGCATTTAAGGTGTTGCGGATAAAAACAACAAAGTAAAATTATACGACCAACACAAAATCTGTGATATTTTGTAAATATAATAATAAAGGTGAATCCACTGTGTAATTATGTAACTTTATTAGCAGCGTCTTCCTGAAATGCGCTAACAACGATCAGAGTAACGTCCTCCTCTGCCCCTCACGTGCTCTGGTTGCTATGGTAATGAGTAAATGTTCCTTTCAGAATAAGTTTTTAGTGCTGTTTTGGTGATCTCAGGGTTTTCTGCCCTGATTTTCACTCAGAATATCGGCAATGTTGATGTCTCTAACGTACATATATGTTACGGATTGAGATTGTATATATTTTTTAAGTTTACATTTTTTGTACAGCCCGGTACCGGCCCTCGGCGCGGTACAAAATGCTCCATGGCCGGGTACTGGTCCATGGCCCGGTGGTTGGGGACTACTGCTCTAGATCATAAGTCTCAAAGTATTTGTACAAAATGCAAGGATTCCCTTACGGTTTGTTGCAGTTCTGTCAAACACACAATGCTCAAGATTGGTTCATTGATTCTGCCAAGGCTGTCTAAGAGTAGACATCCAAACATTCATACAAATGCATCTGATCTTGCCATCACACAGGCCCAGATACGCTCTACTGCATAGGCTGGCATTATCAAACACCACTTAGAAATGCACTTGCATCAGAGGCGACACGCCGCTAAGCTCTCCATCCGTCTTACTCCATTCATCTTCCCGTCATGAACTAAAACAGGCAAATATTAGCCTCCAACTCTGCTGCAGATCCTATTCTCCATTACCCATACTTAGATATTCATTAACCCTTAGAAGTTGTGACTTCCGATATGATATCAGGATTATATCGATCGATATCAGCAGAAGAAAAATATCAACAGACAAATCCCACCAATCTATTTAGCACCATTTCCCCACAAATCTACAAAACTACATAACCTAGAAAAAGTATTCAGTCCCCTTGAACTCTTCCACATTTCATCTTAAATGCATTTTATTGGAGATTTGTGAAAGATACATAATTTGCAGTGAAAGGAAAATGATACTTGGTATTCAAAATTTACGAAATAAAAATGTGTTTTTGTATTCTGCCCCCTTTCCTCTGACATCCCTAAAAAAATCCAACCCAACCAATGGTCAAAAGTAATCTAACAGTCAACTTTGTGTATTTCATCTGTTCTGTGAAGGCCTCAGAACATTACTGAACAAACACCATCATGAAGAACAAGGAACATGCCAGACAGGTCAGGGTTGAAATTGTGGAGAAGTTTAAAACGGGATTAGGTTCTAAAAACATCCCAAGCTTTGAACATCTCAGGGTCCATCATCTGAAAAAGGAAAGAGCACAACTGGAAATCTACCAAGACATGGACGTTCACCTAAACTGACTGGCTGGGCAAGGAGAGCATTAATCGAAGAAGCAGCCAAGAGGACCATGGTAACTCTGGAGAAGCTAGAGGCATTCACAAGTTAGGTGGGAGAATCTGTCCACAGGACAATTATTCTTCATGCAAAGCTGGCTTCTGTGGAGGAGTTGAGCGAAGAACGCCATTGTTGGAAAAAAGTTCTGTTTGTGGTTTGCCACAAGCCATGTATGAGCCACAGGAAACCTGTGGAAGGAATGTTTTTGGCCTACATGCAAAATCATATGTGTGGCAAAAACTTAACACTGTACATCAATCCAAACAAACCATACAAACTGTGAAGCATGGTGGTGGCAGCTTCATTTAGAGTTGATGGGAACATAGATGGATCTAAATACAGGTTAATTCTGTAAGAAAACCTCTTAGAAGCAGCAAAAGACATGAGACTGAAACGGAGGTTGACCTTCCAGCAGGACAGCGACCCTAAACATACAGGAAAGGCTACAATGGAATGGTTCAGATCCAAGTATAATCATGTGTCCAGTCAAGTCCAGTACCACTGTAGAAATGCACAATGATATTGAAATCTTAATATATCCAATCCAATATATGCCATCATAAAGATTGCTTGATTTATTTATTGACACAACTACAATGATATTCATTCATTCATTTATTCGTTTTCCAAACCTCTTATCCAGTTCGTGGGGAAGTTGGAGCTGATACCAGCTGACTATAGGCAGGGTTCACTGGTCAGGAGTCCAATACAGAGACAGACAACCATTCACACAGACTCACACCTATGGGTGATGAGTCAAGCTAAACCAAAAGCCTTTGGACAGTGGGAGGAAATCGGAGAACCTGGAGGAAATGCTAACACGGGGAGAACTTGTACACTCCATACAGGAAGAAACCTGTGGCTGATCAAACACAGGACTTTCTTGCTTTTCAATGAATTGAAATGTGGATTGCAAAAGCTACATGACACATTCTCTCTTGGTGGGTGGGTGGGTTGTTCTGGCAGTGTTGAGTTGTCCAGCCATGTGCTGCTAGCGGCAAATGTTCCACATGACTTGGTGGAGGCCAACACTACCTTTAACCCTCTCTGTGTTGGTGGAAGTAAAGAAGTCCTAGCTAGTGAGTGAGATTGGATGAGTATGAATCGGATGCAAGGCAATTGAAGTGATCTCACTGAGCTTGGTAAAAATGGCCACATTTAATGTACAGCATCTGTTTAATGCAGTTTTTTGAGATTAAAGTGCACAAATCACATCACATAGTCACATTGTGGCTAAAATAAAAAGCTATGTGGATATGAAATTGGACTGTGAGCTATAAATATCACTATATATTAACTGTCTGTAGATGATCCACAGAATCCGTTTGATGCAATGCGTTAAATAAGGAGAAGATAAATCTGTAAATCTGTAAGTACCATGGACTCGAGGCATGCTGGCACATATATTGTGGAACGATGTCATTCCTTATTTGTTATTCATGGTAATCTTGAGCCTAACATTCACACAAATGCTGCTGAGCTCTGTTTGCGTTGTGTTTATTTGTCTTGGTGCAATTGAGGCTTATACCTCACCAGATACTGCAAAACCTACTTAATCACACTCTGGCCTCAAACCATGTTGAGTGATGCAGTTGCTTGTGTTGCACAGTAGCTCTTATTAGATCCAGAACCAAAAAAAAAGTGAAAAAGCAAACATCTAAGACATTTTTGCATTATTGGTGCCAATGTATCCTCATTGCACATCATCATGTGGCCATTATAGATCTTCCATGTTGTATCTGGAGGAACATTATTCAAACTTCTGTAGCATTTCTACAGTTACTCCTTCAGTAAAGACTCAGAGCATAGAGCTTCTGCTACCAAACACTAACCCACAGGTATGGTTCCTGCTTGTATTCACAGTCAAAGATCTTTCCGATTGATGATTTCCCTCACAGGTCCCACCTGATGTCGATTTTCATGTCAGTCGTTACATTGGTGGGTAATTTGAAAGAGTCAGACTCCTGAAGGCCTCACTAATGGAAGAACTTGCATAGCTACATCTACCTTGAAAACATGGGTGAAAAGTTCCAATTGGCTACATCCACTGCTTGTGAATTTAATCCCATTGTAATTCAGCCATAAATTAGTACACTAGAGTGAGAGATGGATGCATTTTTGGTTTGCAAGGAAGCATAAGACCTTGATGGTCCTAAGGGTTCTGGCATAAGGAATATGGTAGATTTCCCAACCTTGGTCCATCCACTACCCTGGTGTTTTCCCTGCTGTAACACCAATTTGACCTCAGTAATGGGACCTTTAGTTAGATTAGTTGGGACTATTGCTGTGGCATTGGGTCTTCAGAAAGTCTTTATAGTGTTGGTGGCCTGAAAGGCTAATGCCATACCATGAGCACCATCTCAGCCAATATCCATAAAAAATGACCAGCTTTGGTTTGGACCAAGTCCCTTCCTACTGGAGTGTCTATGAATTTGTTGGTATTGCCCTCTACCGCAACAGACACAACAAAGGTCCCGCTGTTTGCTCTTCAGCCTCCATAAACGAGTGCTACCGTTCCATCCCGCCGTCTCCCAGCGGCTAATGAACAGTGTTGTCATGGAGACATTACTGCACTAATCCCTTTGCCGAGCTCTTATATGCGTAATACATATTAAGGCAGGAAACAATGCCATTTAAAATGCATGAGTTGACCACGGCATCCTCCAGCAGTGTTTAGGTCTCAGGTAGCGGATGCTGAATTAATGCAGAATCGATAGAGGGACAGAGCTCCTGGGGCTGAGCAGTGGCCTTTCACGTCAACATTTTGTTTTGTTTTTTCTCCTTCCCTACCCAAAATAAACAAATGAAGGACGGCTTAATGTGTGAAGTAGGTCTGAGCACATACACACATTCATATTTACTGAACCAATATTTTACCAAGGGCATACCAAGGGCATAGTTAGGGTTAGGGTTTAGGGTTAGAGTTAGAAGGAGTTGAAGCAACCTGAAAACCCTAATTGTGAATATAGGTGTGATCCATTGCAGCTGGTTTCTGGCTGCTGATAGAGAAAGGAAGGAAGAAGAAAAAAACAACTGCAGACAAAGTGAGAGAAAGAAAGAAAAAGAAAGACAGAAAATAGGGAAAAGAAAGAGGTTCAAAAAGGAACAATAAATAATAAAATAATAAAATAAAAAGAAAGAAAGACGGACGGACTGACAGTTGAAGAAAGTGAAAGACAGTTGAGGAAAGAAAGAAAAGAAAAAAAGTCAAAAGGAATTATAGTTACAGAAAAAAAGAAAAAGGTAAGAAAGAACAAAAAGCAAAGATACATAAAGAAAACAAGTTAAAGAAAGAAAGAACAAAAGAAAGAGACAGTTGACCTAACCGAACACCCAGATACACCACGAAGGCTGATCCCAGGCCAGTTCTCAAGGCCCAACGTCTACCAATGGTCCAGTCACATCAGCACCACGTCCAGGCTTGAAGAACGTTGACTAGTTATTTCATTACAATAGCTTCTGTCAGGGGTGGGATATATTAGGCAGAATGTGAATTGCCAGTTCTTGAATTTGGTGTGTTGGAAGCAGGATCTAAAGGCCAGAGCATGTTGTTATTTTATGTTGTTGTGTTTGTATGTATGTAGCACCTTGGTCCTGGAGGAACGTTGTTTTGTTTCACTGTGTACAGAACTGTATTCGGTTGAAATGATACTAAAAGCTGCTTGACTTGACTTGACTTGACTACTGTTAACTACAGGAAATGTTTGTTAGTAGTTGCTACCTTCTCTACTCGCATATCTTTATGATAAGGCCTCCATCCAGTTGGTTTAGCCATCCAGCAATACTGATCTTGACACTTCACCTCCCATCACATTGCATTTTGTGTAAAATGGGGCAAATGATGTTGAGTAAGTCATGATTTGAAGCGACTTTGGGAATTTCCCCCCTCCGAGCCTTGCTTTGGATTTTGATGGTGAAAGAAGACAAAAGAAAAGGGCTGTATTCCCAACGTTGTTTGTTGGAAAGCACAAGGCAGGGGGGTGTTTTTACATTTGCATCATCATTCATATTTATAAATCATTACCTTCTTCCTAAATGCAATGCATTAGTGATTTTCTGTGCAGTGTCCCAAAAACTAAAGTGACGAAGCAACAAAGTGTTTATTGAGGGCAGGGGGTGTGATTGGGGAAACCGAATCCAGATCTAATTTGATTTTTTCCTAGATATCTGTCACAGCGCCCTCTTCAGGTACATTAATTTTAGTAAAGTCCAAAGTATTTGCTCAACAACTGATAACAGAATTGTCACATTGCGCCGTAAAATGACTTGGTCTTACGTTCTAAGTGCCCAGCATGTCCTCGACACACTCTGTTGTGAAAGACAGTTGAAGAAAGTGAAAGACAGTTGGAGAAAGAAAGAAAGAAAAAAAGAAAAAAAGAAAGAAAGAAAGAAAGAAAGAGAGAAAGAAAGAAAGAAAGAAAGAAAGAAAGAAAGAGAGAGAGAAAGAAAGAGAGAGAAAAAGAAAGAGAGAAAGAAAGAAAGAAAGAAAGAGTGAACGACAGTTGAAGAAAGTGAACGACAGTTGAAGAAAGTGAACGACAGTTGAAGAAAGTGAACGACAGTTGAAGAAAGTGAAAGACAGTTGAAAAAGAAAGAAAAGAAAGAGTAAAAATATATAGTTAGAGAAAAAGAGA
>JBBIGC010170808.1:0-15561 GCA_037576955.1 Lepidarchus adonis
GGGTTAATAGTGCAGTGTGTGTGGATTGGTGGGTGAGATGGGGGTTAATATTGCAGTGTGTGTGGATTGGTGGGTGAAATGGTTGTTAATAGTGCAGTGTGTGTGGATTGGTGGGTGAAATGGGTGTTAATAGTGCACTGTGCTAAGGCACCGTCAGTGTCTCCTCTCCAATGTGTTCACTGCTGTGGTGTATGCTGAAGCATTAAAATGAGCATTTCTATAATTTCTATTCTATATGTTGGTTTTGTGTTTGTTGTTTTTCTTGGCCTATGTTAATGTCTTGTTTCATTTTCCATATTCTGTTCTTTGGTTATCTAAACCTTTTTATGAGTCTTTTGTTTGTTACCTTTGTCATGTTCTGGGTTGGCTCTATGTTTTAGTTCTGTTCTCTGACTTTGAGTGTTGTATTCTTTCTTAGTGCTGAGTTCTTTCCATTATTCTATAGTCCTATTATCTTAGCCTTTGTCCTTAGTCCACAGCCCATTTTCTGTGTTTGGCTTTAGTCATCTTTTGCCTTTGTCTTGGTCCAAGGTCCTTGTCCGTGGTCCTGTTTTGTTATGTTCTGTTGTCTTTATCTTTGTCCCTATTTCTTGTCTGTTGTCGTGTTTTCATGTCTAGTCTTCTCTGTCTGTCTTGTCCCTTAGCCTCCGCTTTTGTTCCTAGCCTTGTCTCTGTTTTGTCTGTTTTTGATCTTAGTTTTGGTTCTTTTTAAATACTGTACCGCTTGGGTGTTCTGTTTTAGATTGAGCCCTAGAGTGGCTCCTTTTGTGAGGGGGGTAATGTGATGTTTTCGCTTGGTTTTGTCTCATTTCTCATGTGTCGTTGTCACATCCCTAGGCTTTTGTCATTGGTCACAAATTGGATTTTTTAGTTCTGTCTCCACCCCTCACCAGGTGTCTCATGTTCTGTTAGAGTACTTATACCCTTGTGTAGCAGGACCTCCTGTTCGATTCTCTGTTGCACTGTCTTGTTGTGCCTGTCTTTGCTCTCCTAGTTATCCTTAGTGTATTCACATTCTGCGTTGCCCTCTTTATGTTTTTTGTGGTTTGTTTCATGTCATCTTTATCATTAAATATATGTTGAACTTTTCACTACACCTGTGCTTACTTCCTACCAATCCCAAACATTACAATCCTGGCCACTGATGGTTGTGGATCATGACTGGGGATTGAAATTGGGATCTCCAACTGACAGCATTGACATTTAGACCACTGTGGAGCATTTTTTAATGTTCTTGTCATTACTGCTTTAAGTAACAAAGACCTAAAGATGCAGTAACCATTTGCAGTTTTACCAAGAACTAATTTTTTGACTGTAGAGCTGAGTGACAGCATGTAGGCTCTAAAGTGTACTGGGTACATGTAAAGGAATTATACATGAAACAAGACAAAAATAGATCATTTAATCTGTTGCAGAAATATTAACCAGATTAGTCTTCCAGAAAGTAAGGAGCTTATTTGTAAATCTACATCGAAATTGAGCACATTTCTCTGCAAAATGGGAAAATATAACCTAAAGAATGACACAAATGTGACTCTGATTAATGCTACCAAGGTTTAATTTTGATGCCAATACAGTGACAATCCATTTTATGTGTTAATATACTGTATGCCCTTTAATGGGTAGGTAATTATGAACCGAATGCTACTAGAATGCATTAGTGAGATTCTCTAATCTGTTAGATTATAATACACTTTTAATTAGGTAATCAGTAATGTGTAATAGAATACATTTTGAAAGTAACCTTCTCGCCTCTGATGAGGTGAGTACGTGATGGGAGGTCTCTGTCAGAGAGATGAGAGAACAGCAGAAATGGATGGTGCTGTGAGTTGTCAACACTATACGTGTGCAAATGTCTATTTTGACTAAGGGGGGGATGCTACTAAGCTGTTCACATGATTGCAGGTGTTCCGAGTTTAATACAGTAGATTTTTCATCAATAAGCATCATTTTCTGACAACCACTCCCAGTGGTGAACAGCGGGAGTCTTCCTGAGTACTGCTAACATGGTACACAGCACCTCGGTTAAATTACATATTGCATTATTTTTATGTTTGCTATATAAAGAATAAAACTAAATATTACATTTTTATCCGATTTTAGGACACCATTTCAGTATACATGTTCAGTTTAACTTTTACACAATTACACAATTGCACAAGTTGGGATGTTAATACGTTTACTTGATTACTAGCTAAGGGGTTAGACAACAGCAAGACATACAATGTATTTATATTTATATTTTGTCCATATTTTGACACACTGGTGTGTTTTGAGGCAAATTTTGTCTAGATTGTTAGATTCATGATGGAATTGTTAAGAAGTTGGACGTTGTCACTTGCTTTATATGAATTATTATCACTGGGTCCACTTTTGCTCTGGCCAGCTAAGCTCAACTGTAGTTTGTACCTAAATTTCACACCCCACATATAACCCCATTTCCAAAACACTTCAAGATCATTTGCTAATTATCTAAACTAATATTTGATTGAAAGTTTCAGACACAGATACCTAGAACCTATTTGGCATCTCATTGTTTTTTTTTGTTTTTGTTTTTTTTTATTTTTTTGTTTTATTGTTTCTTTTTATTTATACAGTCTTGGACTTGTTATCTAAAATATCAATGCAGAATGTATTAAGTTTGTAAGTCAAATTTTCCTAGTTGATACATATACTTTTCTACCAATTATCCAATAACAAACACATTTGGCACATCTAAAGTCTGGGCTACATTGTTTAAACATGGTACTGGCAAAACACTCATGAAGGAATATCTCTGGTTGGCAGAGGTGGACAGTAACTAAGTACATTTACTTAAGTACAGTTTTTGAGTATCTGTACTTTACCTGAGTAGTCTTTTTTGGAAACTTTTAACTTTCACTTTACTACATTTGAAAGACAAAACTGTACTTTTCACTTTTCTATCAAGGTTCTCGTTACCTTCAGTTCTGAAAGTGGGCGTTAATTTCTCGCTTTTCTAAAACGTGATTGTTTTTTTAGCAGGTGACAGCCTATCAGAAATTGCCAGTAGTTTTACGCTTGGCCTGTTTGCAGTAACACTGCAATGTCAGCATTTCTCAAACATAGCCAATCAGTGGTGGGAGAATGGACGGAGACGGAGGCAGCAACTCTTCTTGCCATGTCCATATTTAGAGTCGATGTTTAAGTTTACGGAAAGGATTTTAAGTGTGTACCATTTTTGACTAAAACAAACTACTGTATATCACATCATAAAAAACTCACCATCTAATCTACAGAAGTATATTGAGGTATGTAAACGCTTTATTAACTAATTGAAAGTTTGCAATGAAATTGTAAAAGCTTTTAAATATCAATGATAAGTAATATTACAGTTACTGTGTGCAGCATTGCCAGTGAAATCACTTTCTGTGGATTTGTTTCTTCACTTCCACTTAAAAGAAAATGGGTGAAGTTTTTGACCAGTCCTCATTTCATGACAAATTTCAAAATTCATTTTTAAGAAAAACATGAAATATTTTACAATAAAACTTCATTTGGAGGCATTTTTGGATTGATTTACAAGTGTCTGTAACAAAAATAATCAAATCTGAGGACGTTCCAAAATGCACAAAAACATGCATTTTTGTATTTTTGCAATTTTGGTGAAAATGTCAAGGTTCAATTCAGGCCCCATTTGGGCAGGAACATAATCCATGGACTGTATTTTGATGCTTTGCAATGATTCCATGAAGAATAAATAGCTTATTTAAGTACTGAAGTTAGATACTTTGTTCACCTCTGGTGGTTGGAATGCTCGCAGTTTACAATGTTATTGGCCAGCATTTGATTATTACGGCCTTCTAAACTATTACAATAATGAAGGAATAGCATAGTGTGTAAATAGAACCATAAGAAGAGAAAAAGATAAAATGCTGAATGTAAGAACATGGACTGCACATAAGTTCCCAATTTGTTTACAGGGGTAGGTTCCCAATGTTGCCAGTTTCTTCAATCCCTAAAGCCGACTATGGTATTTGTGCAGTGAGACTTTGAGTGCACTATTGCCTAATGAGGTCCAGGTGGAACAATGCCTACTCAGGTCACCTTTAAAAAGCTCTTAATTCAAAGCTTAGGTCACTGCAAGAAAAAAGGCACTACTCAGTCGGTTTCCATAGCACACAGAATGTCACGAGCTGGAAAGAGAAAGGGCTGCTGGCACGCCGCAGGCAAGCATGCCGTGTGCCAGTGTTGCCGGGCATGATGGAACAAGCTATTCGTCTGGGTCCTGACTGTTTTAGCGAAGTGAGTAAGGACCTTTCTCATCGATGAGTCACACTTCAGCCTGTCCACATAGATGTGGAGGATGAGAGGAGAGAGGCAAGCTGATGGAGGTGTCCAGGAAATTGACCCCAGGTGTAGGAATGCTGTGACGGTGTGAGCTGGTGTGGGCAGCTGAACTTCACTGAGGACAAGTATGCTGTAACAGCAGTTCCTGACTACGCCCGAAACAGTTAAGGGCAGAGTTCAGCAAGGGAAAAGCTGCCATATTGAAAAAAAACCACTCTAATGCTCTTTATGGTCATAGGAGGCCATTCCATTGCGTGGCAGTACATCACAGAAGGTGTAGGGGGCGATGTAACTTCTATTAGCTCCATTCTGGAATTTAAAATGTTGGTTTTTTGCAATGAATTTTGACTGGTAGCAGCTCTATGACTGGGCCAATAGATTGGATAAAAGCGAAAGACTGGTGCCCTTTTCCATCCATGGCCTTGGAGTCTACATAATTTGGTAGATGTCCCTTCTCTAATACACCTCATCCAATGAATGTGCTCCTTTGACCACTGAAGTCATATCACCATTCTACAGTCTGCATAATGCCTACATTGGGAACCAAACTGATGATGGTGGTTGAATGATGAGATTTCAGGAAATGTTATATATAGAAGAACATAGAATGGACCTTTCTAACATAGGCACGACAAGTACAGAATGATACATGACTTCAGAGGTCTTCAAGCCCTTCCTGGGTAGAGCAGGAACACTATAACATGCTTTCTCCTGAACCGTGGGAGGTCGCATGAGAGATTGCTATAGGGAACACTCGATGCAGCACATTTATAAAGGGATATAGGGATGAGATGTGCCTTAAATCATCTTTCCCTAGGTGAGATAGCATGACCATACCCTGAAGCAGCTATGGCCATGACTTCCCTGAGGAATCCTGATGCACTTGTGCTGCCTGGCTGCCTTGACCTCGAGACCTTCAAGTACCTGTGGGACATCCTGGGTTGCAAACATGACCCTCTACCCACCAATTTGATGACAATTTCATCAGAACCTCCTGCAGGAATGGGGCTTTGTCAATTTCCATCCAACAGCTTCCCCCAGATGAGGCTCAGAGGTTCACTCGTAGCTCATCTATAAGTTGGCTGTTGGAGGAAGGAACGCACATTACAATCTGTCAGATTCATGGCATCTACGGTGTCTTACAACCCCCTCTTCCTGATTTCCTCTAGTTTTGTATATTTGTCAGACTAAATAGATTCAGATACCCATTTACAATGTAAAATAAGACAAATAAGAACATGTGGAACACAGTTTTTAATTAATCGTTTTATTTACTGAAGGGAAAACACCACCTATATCAGCCATTTGATCTTAATTGGTTGTGCCATCTTTAGCAGTAACAACTCCAATAACACGCTTCCAGTAATCAGAGATTAATCCTTCACATTGCTGTGGAGGAATTATGAAATTTTGTCATACTCCATTAAACAAATTTGCTTTAATTCATCTGATTTTTGAGCATGGACTGCTTATTTAAAGTGCTGCCACAGCATCTCCATGGGATTCAAGTACAGTAATTTGACTCCGATATGTTATCTTCTGAGCCATTGAAATGTCTGCTTACTATTTAGGATCTGTTAAAATGTCTCTGGATTGGACTGAGTTCATGAAATGATGGCCAAATATTCTCCTGCAAGATTGCCCGGTAGGTAAAATAACATATGTTTCCAACAGTAATACATTGCATAACATCACTACACTCTTACACTACCACCGCCATGTTTGACTGGTGGTGTAAAGTTCTTATCGTAGGGTTTTCAGCTGCTTATTTGAGCAACAAATGATGACTTCTATATCTCAGGCTTCCAATCATTGGTCATCGGTTTTAAATGTAAATGTTTCTCAGTGAAACGGACAACTTAGGCTACGTTTTATTTTGATTGGTCAAAAGGTTTAAGGAAAATAGTGTTTTTTGTTGTTGTTGGCTAAGCGCAATTATATTGGTCTGAAGCTTATTATAAGCTTACATTGAAGAAAAGTGTAAAATAAGAAAAATATAAATAGTAAATCTGTATTATATTTCTGACTAACCTGCTAAATAAGTCATAATGCTCTTAATAATGTCTTAAACATTCATTTCAAAGTGACTTTATGGTAGAAGGCCAAACTTTTCTTGATGCTAATGTAAGTTAATGAAAAAAAACTGTGTGAAAATTGAGCATTTCTGTTGGTTTTTTCATTATGAAGGTTTCACAGCTGCTGTGTTGATGCAAAAAAAAGTTTTTTCTCTAGTTTGCAAAAATGTGTTTTATTCGTTAGTCAATATTGGACGCATATTGTGCATTTGTGATGTATCCAGACAGCGAGGTTTGTCCATTTGCATTTGTGTGGAAAAAATAAAATATTCCTTTTAGTCTAGAAATTCTTCTCTTGTAATAAAATGATTTTTAGATTTGCCAGGTCTTCTTTTAATCCAGGTAATCGTTATCATGTTGAATCATAGTCAACCATTTGCTAGAGCTCACGATTCTTGTTCTGTTTTGTTTCCCACTGTTTCCATTTGGTTTGTTTGAAAATTTAGTCCAACAACAAATACAGTCTTGATTATGAACTCAATCACCAAGATTCCCATGTAATCCACTCCCTGTTTAGTATCTCGGAGAATCCTGCTATAAAGCTGACCTGATTTCCTCGTTGGGGTGCTAATAACATGCCTGCTAATAGAAGAAGCCCTGATTATTGCCTTTGATTACAGGGTTCTTCACTATCTCACAAAACCCTTTCTTCAGCTTTACCACCCCAGACACACACACAATCACAAACGCATGCTCCACCATCCTTCTCGCTTTTTGTTTATAGCCTCCTGACACAATCAGAGCTTTTACAAGCTCCTGCTGTTGCCCAAGGATGGGCAAGATTGATACCCTTTGGGCGGCAGACATGTCGGAACAACTCCAATCAATGGTTGGAGCAATGCTTTTGATTGCACCCTCTTCTGCACACTGAGACGTTTGTTATTTAGTGAATCCAACGAAGGGGCGGACCTGACCTTGTTTTTGGACGATGCCATGATGAAAATTGGGTGCTCTGCAAAAATGCATGAAAAATGTAAAAAACAAAACTATCGCTGTAGCCAGGAGATTAGGATATAGAATGTGAAGTCTTCTACGTTGCTGTGAGCTCTGGATCAGCAGTAAATGCCAAAAGAATAATGCGCCTCACTTTTGGCCTTGAGCTTCCCATTAGTACGCTGGCGTCTCACCAAAAGAAAGGCCAACTATGTGCAACTGCATTGAGAACTGAACATACTCACACTCATGCTTTTTTCTCTCAGGCCTTGAGGAGCCTGATGGCCATTGGAAGTTGCTATTTTTTAAGATGCCCTGCAATGTGGAGCAAAAGTTTAGAGTTTATGAAGGGTCAGTTCAGTTATTTTGTATTTTTTCCCAATGTAGTTACCTCCAATTCAACCCACTGTCTAGGACCACATACCACCAACACTGGAAGGCTACCACTTGCTTCACTGTCATTGGACAGTTGAACATCCTTGTAGGTGAGAGTAGACTGCCAATTTTGTTTGAACAACTAACCAATGCCTGCATTGTGTAAATGGGGAAGGCCATCTTACCCACCCATCCATTGTTTTACTTGGCTTTACTCTCAATACATAGACTGTCATGCCACTCTGGAGCCCACAAATAGTTTTTAGTATGAATTTTCCTTATTTTAAGATGAGGAAAGAAGTTTTTCACATAAATATTTCACTTTTTCAATTAAAAACATCAAATACTGTTTTTTATTTTATTTTAGTATATTATGATCAGCTTGATTTATCATTTTTAAACCCCTAGCATTTGTGATCTTGCCTTAGATGTCGATGACAGAAGTGATGGACAGCATGTTGTGTGCTAATACTCTGGACATATATCAGCTATCCATGCTGAAGACTGGCCATGACCCTGACCGCTGCCATCCACACGCCAGGAAGGCCGTGGGCTATGCAGCCGTCTTTCCTTCCTTATTGAGTTTTCTCCCACAGATTCAGTTGCATTGTGTTTCTGAGAATTACACCTCTGTCGCCATCTCTCTTCTCTGACCTGAGGGAACTGGCCTGTCTGCTTCTTTACCTAACATTTTGCCTGATGGGAAGAAGGAAACAATAAAATGTGTGTTGTAGCACTTTGACTCTTACAGCTTACAGCCAGCAGCAAGATAAACCTCATATTATGGGATTTTTGAGAATTTTGTTCCAATAAATTGCATAAATTGTCCAATTTTACATGAAAACATTGGCAATATTGAAATGACCTCATTGGCTGTTCTTCCTTTGGTCACTTTTGGTAGGTACTAACCAAGGTTTTAATAGTTTTGCAATTTTCATTAGTTTTTATTTTTGTATAGTTTTGACTTCAGATTATCAACTCTATTTGATCATTTTTTTGCTAGTTTAGTTTAGTTTTTATTTATTGAAAATGCTTAGTTTCAGTTTCTTAGTTTAGTGTTATATAAGATTCAGTTATAGTTTTATTATTTTGTTGTAAAGCACTGTATTAATGTTTTTAGTGAGCTTGTCTCAGGATGTATCTCGCTACTTTGCCTGAGGTCACCTTCTGATCCTGTGGGTGAGGGTTGCACATGCTCCTTTACCTTCTCAGTGCTAAGCTAGTTTAGCCGTCTTTTGTGAGCTTTTCAAGTGAAGTTTGTGGGATTTTTCTCATTTCAATTGCTTTTATCTAAAACACAGTCATATTTAGAGTAACTAAACTAAACTCTTTCCCCTGACAGGTGTGGATGAACCGCGGCAACACCGAAGACTTGACTGGCATACTGCCATCTGCTGGCACAATGCAGAACACCAAGAAAATACTCCATACTAATACATGAGACAAATAAAAACGTAGCACATTTTTTCTTTTAATTCAGTTAATTTTAGTTTGTTTTGTAAACGCTCATTACAGTTTTTGCAAAGTCTCTTTTTTATTTTAATTTCAGTGAATGATTTTTTTTTTTTTTTTCGTTATTGAGTTAACGATAATAATTTTGGTATTAACTACTGCACACCTGCTACACTCCACAAGGCCTGCTGTGTTGGAGATGCTCTGACTCATCACTCAGATTCTTACGCTTGCTCTTCTTTCCTGCTTCCAACACATCAACTTTAAGAACTGAAGCGTAATATATATCATATCTATACAGGTGTAATGAGGTGTTAGTAACTTCACCTCTCAGTGGTTTTAAAGTTATATACTACAGCTCTTGCTAGTGATTTACCTACTATACTCAAACTACAGACTGGTCTTCCACATTTTACTGAGTATTTCTTGGTTGTATTTAAACCAATCAGTCATACCATTAAAACCTCTGACAGGTGAAGTGAATGTCATTGATGATCTCATCACAGTGGCTCCTGTCAAGTGGTGAGGTATCTTAGGCAGCAACTGAAGTGAAATTTGTTGAAGTCCATATGTTGGAAGCAGGAAAAATGGGCCAACATAAGGAACTGAAGACGACATGCCTTAATGAGCACATCCAAAATGGCAGGTCTGCAGTAGTTAGTTTTTACCATAACTGATCCAAGGCAGGATAACTGGTGGATCTGCAACAGGATCACGGCTGCTCATTGAGCATTGAAGCATGTGGGGAGTGAAGTCTGGCCTGTTCCTGTCTCACTCTGCTGCCCGGATCATTAGGAGGGAGATCATCTGCGATTACACCCCACGCGTACTGAAGAGAGCAGCATGGACAGAAAGCCTGATCTCCCCTAAGGAACTGTAGATGCCTTTTCACATTGAATTCTTGATCTTATTTTTTCAAAGTTTTTTCTGTTTGTCACTCTCCGTTGTCGACCAGAGGAGGATGGGTTCCCCTTCTGAGCCTTGGTTCCTCTCAAGGAGTTTTTCTTGTTGCTGTCGCCTTTGGCTCATTGGGGCTCGAACCCAGATTCTATAAACTCTGTAAAGCTGCTTTGTGACGTCAGTTGTAAAAAGCACAGTATAAATAAAATTGACTTGACTTGATGTCTGCATTTTCCAGCAGTGGTCACCAACTCTGAAGATCTACATTCCTTTATTAATTAAAGTCTTCTGATTTCCCCGATTGGCTGGATGAGCATTAGCTGCAGGGGAGGCATGCTGGAACTAAAGCTGACAGGATAGCAGATTTCCAGGAGAAGGAGTGATGGTTATGACCTAAATGCAATCGTGACAAAAATGACTTGATTCTCTCTTGCACGGAGTCACTCCATATGCTTCATACTCACCAGCTAAGCCTGGAAACAGAAAATCTTACTCACTCACCCTCCTGAGGAGACGGGAAACCTCGGCCAGATGGCGACTCTCATTTCCTCAACTGTGCTGTTTTTTAGCTTAGCCATTGTTAAGCTCCAGTATCAGTTTGTCATTTCCCCTGGATAACTTGAATACCTCAGTCGAACAATAAGCACACGTTATCTCTCATTCATAATCAGTTACTAATAACTACATGTCTCTAAAGCTTTCGTCTTTGAGGAGCTGGTTAAGTGAACATCAATTTACTGAATCGTTTTCGTCATTTTACCTTGTGCGGATTCATTCTGTCAGTGCATTGATTGGCTGAGGAATGTTTCACCCTCCATTCTTTGACAAAACCCACAGGCCAAACACATCAATTGATGAATGTAGACATGCATGGGTACCTCCCATATATTTGAAAAGAGTGTTTTGGGTATTCTTTAAAATAAACATGCTTTGGATTTGGCAGCATATTGGATTTTCTTAAAACAAAAAAGTTGAAAACATGAAAGTAGTCTTGAATGAAGACATTGAAGGTGGCAAAGCTTTGGCTGCATCCTAAACTGTAGTCTGCAACAATATACAGTGTGTGAGGAACAGTATTGATGTTCGTGAGTGTTGAGTTCTTCAAGGAGAGGTCAGGTCACCAAACTAATTCTCAAAGGTTTTATTAGACAGAGTGAAAAAATACAATTACATGTTTTGTGGAAAACAAATTCTCTTGTAGGTGGGATCCAGAGAGAGAGAAAGAGAGAGAGAGAGAGGTGTGGAACTCTGGAACGATGAGCATCTGATGGGAGTTGTCACCCATCACCAGTTTTAACCAGATTTAGTTGAAAATTGCAAATTGAAGCGCAAATTGGTGATGACGCATGTCTTATTTAATTGACAAGTGTTTATTGAGACAATGCTGTTTCGTCCTTGAGAGTTGGGAACATAATGTTTTGTTTAAGATAGGGCAGACCTTGAGGTCCTGAGGTCCAGAGTCAGCTTTATAACAGGTCACATTGCCTTACATCAGAGGTCCCCAAACTTTTTCACTCCACCGCTTTAATGTCAGACAATACTTTCACGGACCAGCCTTTAAGGTGTCGTGGATAAAAACAACAAAATAAAATGATACGACCAACACAAAAACTGTGTTATTTTGTAAATATAATAATAAATGTGAATCCACTGTGTAATTATGTAACTTTATTAGCAGCGTCTTTCTGAAATGCGATAACAACGATCAGAGTGACGTCCTCCTCTGCCCCTCACAAGCTCTGGTCGCTATGGTAACGCGTAAACTGTCCTTTAAAAATAAGTTTTCAGTGCTTTTGTGGTGATCGCAGGGTTTTCTGCCATGACTTTCATCCAGAATACCGGCAGAGTTGAGTCTCACACTTAGATGCTACGGATTGAGATTGCATATAAAAAAAAATGTTGTAATATTTTTACCTGCGGCCCAGTACGAAATGCTCCATGGCTTGGTAGTGGTCTGCGGCCCGGTGGTTGGGGAACATGTTTTGTTTGAAATATTTACCCGTACTGTGACCCTAGAACATCTTTTAATGAACTCATAAAGCTGAAATAAATGTTATTATGGGTGATGATCTGAAGAAGATGGGTCCACTTTTTAATCTGCTGAAATTTTCCTCTTGCTTAGACGATGTTTGTCCTAGCGCCGTCGAAGGTTTGAAGGTTTTCTTTTTTGCTTTGTATGTTGTATTTTTAGAGCTTTAGAACATTTTAGCAAACGTTTTCTGCCGACCAGCTCCAACTTCTCTAATGGCATATCATTTTCAACTGTACATCCTAAAATGAACGATTCTGTTGTAAAAAATCAAGTTTTCAGGTCCCAAGTCAGTAGTGCCCGAACCTGGTCTTGAAAGGTCAGCGTCTGGCACAGTTTGGTAGTTCCCCTCCTTGAACACTTTCACTAAACCTGGGAAATCACCAAACAGTGTTGGACCCTGGAGCTCCAAGACCCAAACTTGGCCCCCTGACCTTACAAATGTGACCAGATCGCCCCTCTTCAGTTACTATGCATTGTTACTATGGAAACTAATGAGTGTATGACACATTTCAAAGCATTTTCATCATGGTAGGGGTTTCTAATAAAGTGGCCTGTGAGTATATGGAGGAAAAAAAATCCATTATCTATATAAATAAAGTTCACAAGCTGTCATGCACCTGCGAAGCAAGACTCTGCTTCTTCAGTTATAATTAGCTTTCCAGCTGTGTTACTAGTGTTGGGGTATTATATTCTATTTTCCAGATGAGGTTAATCCAGATAAACTGCAGGTCAAGGTGTCTTCCATGATCTTAGCTGCCCATCAAAAGTTTGAAGCTGCTTGTTTTCAGTATAAATGAGCATAAGTCGGTGAACGTGTGAACTCTTACTGCGTGGAAAAATACAATAAAACAATACGAATTCATAAGAAAGCAAGGTGTCCACAGATTTTTGACAGGCAGTGGGTCTTTATCTCATTGTTTTCTCCCCTTTTCAATCATGCAGGTCTCAAGTTCAATCAGGAATCAGCTCCCCCACATTAGGTGAGTTAAGTGTTCAGAAGTGCACCCGGGTTCACCGTCCAAACAGCATGGCTGAACAACTCACCAGTACAATGCTAATGGCCTGAGTCAGATGTTCAGACAGGCTGGCACAATGACAAAAGAAAAAGAAACCCTGCTGACCCGTCCATTCGCTTGATTGCACCCTTATCCTTCACTTCAGATGCTGTGGCGTAAATGAGTGGTCTAGTTTGGGTTTTGGGAAGCAAGTACGAGAACGCTATTTTGTAGTTGGGAGGGAGTTGCATCTTTTTTTGTCCACCATATTTTATAGTATATAAAGTATATAAATATATTTTTGTCTCATTTTTGTAAATATTTTATTATTTGTTTCTAGTAATCCATGTCCTTAGTCTGCTTGTCTTCAGCAAACTGTTTTTGGGTTTTCTTGTACATCATCTTTAGAAGAGGCCTCCTTCTGGGACGACAGCCATGCAGAAGAATTTGATGCAGTTTGTGGTAGCAACTCAGTTTCAGGGTGTGGGCAATCTTCTTATAGCTTCGTCCATCTTTATGTAGAGAAACAATTCTTTTATTTAGATCCTCAGAGAGTTATTTGCCATGAGGTGTCATGTTGAACTTCAGTTGACCAGTATGAGAGAGTGTGAGAGCGATAACACCAAATTTAACACCTGCTCCCCATTCACACCTGAGACCTTGTAACACTAATGAGTCACATGACACTGGGAAGGGAAAATGTCTAATTGAGGATGTACTCACTTTTGTTGTTAGCAGTTTAGACATTAATGGCTGTGTGTTGTTATTTTGAGAGGACAACAAATTTACACTGTTATACAAGCTGTACACTGATTAATTTACATTGTATCAAAGTGTCATATCTTCAGTGTTTATAATTTATAATAAAATAGTGACAAAAATGTGACACTTTTGTGAGACTGTACATTAACCAGTGACTTCCTAACTGTATATACTGTATATAAAATCTGTATTCACTGCACACATCACGTTTTCAAATTGAAATACGGAAATAACAGCGTATCCATTCTATTTTTTTAGTGTCGCTGTATTACTGCAGTCTTCTGCCATCACCATCACTTAGCATTTACACTATGCCTGACACGGGTGAGTCTTTGTAGTGTCTACTGATCAAAGACAGCAAGGAGGACGTACCTATAGCGTCTGCCACTCTCTTCCCCAGCTTGACTCTGGGGGAATGATGAATAAGAGGCAGAGCTTCTCCATTTTAAATGAGTTCTGTACAGTGAATGACCACAGTCCTCTGGGAATGTAAACTGTTTACTGCTTCCTTGCATCTGAAAGTAAATGCATGATTTCTTATGAGTTTCTGGTCTTGATTTAGTGGTAATAGCAGATTTTCCATTTGCAAACTCAGAGACATATTCAGAATCAGAATCAGAAAAACTTTATTGTCCCTGAGGGAAATTGCTAACAACTGCGACATAGAGACAATGACATAAAAATAACATGCATCCTATACTAATAAAAATACAAAGGTATTAAAAATAAAAGGTAATAAAAATACAAGTTAAAGAGCAAACACGGTACTAAAAATACAAGGTAGAAAATAAAATGGTCCTATAAATACAAAGGTAACAAAAACTACAAGGTAAAAATCTGTGATTTTTAATGAAAAAGCAGTAAAAATTATATGATAAATTATGGTACAATTAAATTAAAATTAAATTATGGTAACAGCAGTGATTGCAGTTACACTGAATATTGCACCTTGAGGTTAGTGAGGATGGTCATGTGCAGAATGTGATATTTGATATAGAATATTGAAATATTGTAATGCTCTGTGTTATGCGAGAGTTATTGTGGATGATTTACAACGGGAGGAGTTGAAGATTCTTATATTGAGAAATATAAGAAATAAAAAAGTTTTCTAGCATTTCACAATATATTCTATAATGAAACAAGCACCCAAAGTAGGT
Organism: Lepidarchus adonis; assembly: GCA_037576955.1. Classification (NCBI taxonomy): domain Eukaryota; kingdom Metazoa; phylum Chordata; class Actinopteri; order Characiformes; family Lepidarchidae; genus Lepidarchus; species Lepidarchus adonis. The sequence continues at coordinate 14,990 of JBBIGC010170808.1, forward strand.
TTTGAGGGGGGTCATTTATTATAGCTGCTACACAGGTGAACTGGCTGGACTGTGCTCATACCTATGGAGACTCCTGTTCCAATGAATACAAATGAAATATTAACCATGCCAAAGTAACCATTACAGTTGCGTACACACCCACAATATGTCAATATATAATATATATAATATCGCTCAGAGGAGAAGCAGGGTTTTCTGTTTCTTGTGTATTAAAACATCTAGTTTAATGCATTTAAATAAACTCTCTGTTTTGTTCAAGTCAGTCAGAAACTGTTTCATTTATTTTTAAACAGTTCTAGGGAATTTTGATAGGAGATACTCACTGGGGAGCACTTCTGAGAATTACATGGCTTATGGGTGTTGTTTCTGTTTGCTCACATACTGCTAGTAGAAACTGGCTGATAGCTGAGCTAGCGACTGGTATAGAGCAGCGGACCAGTTTAATGTCAGACAGTATTTTCATGAACCGGCATTTAAGGTGTCGCGGATAAAAAAAACAAAATAAAATGATACTACAACACAAAAACTGTGGTATTTAGTAAATATAATAATAAAGGTGAATCCACTGTGTA
>JBBIGC010170839.1:0-15557 GCA_037576955.1 Lepidarchus adonis
GATCTCAGGGTTTTCTGCCATGACTTTCATCCAGAATACCGGCAAAGTTGAGTCTCTAACATACTTAGATGCTACAGTTTGAGATTGTATAATTTAATTAAATTTTTTTACGGCCCGGTACCGGCCCGCGGCCCAGTTCGAAATGCTCCATCGCCCAGTATCGGTTTGTGGCCCGGTGGTTGGGGACTACTGCTGTAGAGGATGTGCATAATCACGTACCATCTGCTGTAGCGTTACGACAAACGTCAGCAATGAAACTGATGAAAAATATTTTACTCACCAGAACTTGTCTGTCGGTGGAAGATTGTTGCACTACACTACCGTCACTGTTCCTGCCACGCAAAACGATGTAACCTTTCTCAATAGTGAGACAGTAGAAAGTGTTCTGCCAGAGAATTCGATAAGATGGAGAAAAAAGAGAAGAAACTGGTAAATCAACATGTCTGCTCTATACTACAATGCTATACAATGTCATGTTGGGATTTCAGAACTGCTATCCAAGCTTTGCTTCCTTATAGTCAAGTGAATACCTTGTTTAATGACTTATTTTGTTAATTTACAGCAAAGTAACAGTAACTGTGCATTAAAGTCTTAATATTACTTACAGGATGAACAAAATATAATTTGAACAGAGCATTCAAACCGCATTCAACTGTATATGGGCCTTATGGAAATGAATAGTGGGTTTGCTATAGCACATTAAACGCTTTTTAGACATTTCGTTTTTCATATTACTGCTTTAAATGGGGAATGGCAGGTGTGAAAAACGATGTTGAGTACAAGCTGACCTCATTTGTAAAGTACATCAAGACAGCGTTCTCAGCTTTAGAATCAATCTTCTGGGAAACCATCAGTACTGGGCCCATCTTGTCAATCTGGATTTTGGCATAACCTGAGCCTTCATAGTATTCATTTGAGGGCGGAACGTATCTAGACAGGTCAAGAACATGAAACAGATATACCAGTCAGTTACAGATGAACAAGAAAGGTAGAGCTTCAACTCCATCACCCTTCGTTTAGCTTAAAATACTGAACATGTCTCTAATTCCATCATTACAGCAGACAGCATGTTGGTCTTACCTTTTACATGGAACGTTCATGCTGATGTTTTGAGGTTTCAGCGACTTAAAGTTGTACAGGCTGATAAATTTCTCATTCAACATGGAGAACTCAATACAGCCTTGATATTTGTCATATCTGAGACTGGGTGGAGGCTAAAGAGAGGGAGCCAAGTTAAAAGTTGTTAAATCTCAACAAAAATAAAATTCAGTTTTAGAGCTCAAATCTTCTACACCACTGACCCACAGCGTATAAACACTTACAGTAAAGTCGTCGGGATAACCGCCCACATAAAAGACCACTTTATTGGGATCAACGCTTAGCAGATTTTGAAGGGGATCTCCTGTGTTGTTATATAGTTTTGGATCGGGAGGATTAGTGGATGTGAACTCTTTTGTAAGTTTGATCTCGGCGTCTTGGTAGATTCTGAAGGAGTAAATAGAGCAACATGACACAAAGAGACTGATTCACATCAATAGCACTTCTAGTTTAAGTTGATACAGTTCCTAACACAATGCATTTTCTAAAATGACAATTGACACAAATCTACATTTGCTTTTATGCAAATTCATATGCATCAGTTGTCATTTGTATTGGTTTATTACAGTCATAAAATGTTTGTGTAAAGTTTACACAGTCTCGAATGGCGTAGTAGGACACGTAATATATACAATACCAATCAAAAGTTTGGAAACACTTTCCCATTCAATTATATAATTATATATGTATACATACAGTCAAGCCTCTTAAACCCTATTGGTCCGAGCCCTAAATTTGGCGAGAGAGCTAAATGGATTAGTGATATACACCAAATAACGGGCTGATGACATTGAACAGTAAAAACGGCAGCGATATTCTGCTGCGTCTTTGTTATCGATGTGATAGATGCAAATTTCCTTTTTGCTTGCCAGTCAGAGAATGCAATTCATGCATGTAATGACGCTGCAGAGCCTTTATTGAACAGCCAGAAACATGCATGAACGAGTAGCATGCATATAGCGAACACCAGTCTCTCTGGTAGCAGTCCTGTATTATCGTAGAGCAGTTAGTAGGCGTTCAACTGCATTCTACTACCAAATATGACAGACAAACGCTGTCTTTTTTTACATCTCCGTATGTTCCCCCCCAAGGACCCTCCTGTACTGTAATAGTCGTCAGGCTGAAATTAAAACGTAACGTGTGACTGGTCATGCTCGCAGTGGGGTTTCCTGTGTTGACGGGTCCAGACACCAAGCAGATCAAGGATGCATCAGTGATCGTTAGTGTTGCCCACCCACCAATAGCAGCAGCCGACCTTCAGAATTATCACGACTGACCGTGTTCTAGGCTACAGCATGAACACGGACCCAAGTTTGGTGAGCTATAGAGAATGAAATGCATACACTGGACATATTGTGTGTTGTAGTGAGGGGCGAGGTTGGCAGCTTAGTGAGGCTCAGATCTGTATATCAAGTTTCCTAGAACTGTTATCAGTGGTCTTATAATGAAAGAATTGGATCCGTAGCCCAACCTGCGCATATCCACTCGGTCGAAAAATGATGGCTCCTTGTCAGACACTGTGATAGAATCCGTCTCCAACTCATAAACTTGTCCATTGAGTTTGTAAATGAAAAAGAGGACATTGTTTCGCAGAGCCATGCCAAGGTAGTCCTTAGTGGTCTGTGGAATAATGCAGAAATATGATTAAAATACAGACCTCAGGATTAGACTGTGCAGTCCCATCCAAAAAACGACGACACATTATTAGATTGGACTGACTTTAATTCATTTCTTTGCTACTTAAATACAATGCAGGTCGGACACATTATATTTATGGACTATTGGTAACTTTTTGTTTAGGATATTGCCATTGATCACAGGTTCAAATCCCAGCCTGGGTTTCACTGAGGTACTGCCCCTGGGTGCTGTGGTTTGCTGCCCACTGCTCCACGTGTGAATGGGTTAAATTTTCACTGTGGTGCACTTTGTGTTATGTGTGTGCCACTTTCGAAGCAGCTCCTTTAACTTTGTTGATTTGTAATTATAAATGTTTTCTGTAAAAAATGAAGTTTAGTAACAGATAGAGTAAGAGAGACCACTCACATCCCTGTTACCAAGGTACAGCACGAACAGATTGCCATCGTCCGTGGCCTGGCGGCGTCTGCGTCGTAAGTCCCCTCGGGAGTTGTAACTGGGCCGTTGTAGGAGAAGGCTCAGAGCTGTGTACGCTCGCAGATCCTCCATGTTTTTCGGGGGACGCAGCTCCACGTAGCCGTCACCGGTGAATTTCATGGGCACAACAATCTGTCAGAAAGCAAACAGAGTAACTTACAGCTGAGTGCAGCAATAGCAAAAATATCCCAGTACTATGTGGACTGACATGTCCTGTAAACATTAAAGTGCAGCTACAGTACACCTTTAAAGTGTGTAACCCACTTTGACGCATTCACCCCGGCTTGTTGACTGTTGAGTGATTGGCTGCCTTAAGTCCTAGGACGCCCCCATGTCTGTGCTACCTCCTGGTACTCCTTCTTTAGCTGTACAGTCATAGAGAGTCTTGCTGGAGCTCTGTCTCAGAACAGTCTGTCTCTCGCTGTTAAGATACTGGTGATCCTGCCCTGTTCTGCTCCCCGGATCATCCTGATATTGACCAATACCTGTATACAAGGAAGTACTGACCCCTCCTTTTACTGAAGTCATTATTACTATTATTTAAAATGTCTTTGTCTTTTATTACTATCCGGCGTTTGTTATTACTATTGAGTTTTTTCTTACAGTTTAGGGAGCTTTGTTGGCTTTAGCACTGCTCAAACCTGGATTCTGTAAAGCTGCTTTGTGACAATGTCAATTGTAAAAAGCGCTATACAAATACAATCAACTTTATTAGAAATGAGGCCGGTGCTACAGTGACAAAAATGGTGTTAAAAAAAATAACACAGTGTCATAGTGTTGCATCGTTTTGCTATACTGAGGATGAATTGGTTTCTATTGGCAGTATCTCCAGCTGTATAGATGACTGTTTAGGATAATAAAGATGGGGCCATGGCTTAAAGGGGGCAGCTGTGGCCTTGTGGTTTAAGAAGTGGTTTTGTTACAGAAGAGATGGAGGTTTGATTTCCAGAACCAGCCAGACGGCTGATGTGCCCTTGAGTAAGGCACCTAAACCCTACTGCTCCCCCTGTATGTCACTCTGGATAAGAATGGAGGTTTTTTTTTTCATAACTATAAGCGTATAAAATTATTTTATGAATTTGGCTGTAGTAAGCAGACATTTGTATGTAGTGGAAGAGACAATAGTAATAGTAGTGATCAGCTTGACATCATTACAGAAGTTTCATAGACTAAGATAGAAGTGTAAATGGTGTAAATGGTCACCAGACCCATTTGAAAAGTGGTGACCAATGAAAGGCTCCATTAATTGATGGCAGTATAAAATTTGTGCAGCGATTTTTGCTCTTCTGCTTTTGTAATTGGCCTTACCCTGTTGGCGGCAGCCCGGGCCTGCTCAATCAGCTCCTTGATGCGGTTGATGTTGTTGGAAATGTTGTTGTTGGGATCGATTTGAGAACTCAGCCTTTCCACTTGATCAATTTTATCCAGCAGGTTAGGGATGGAGCTGCTCAGGTTTTTCACTGTGTGAGCAGAAAAAGTGGGATTTAGGAGGAAAGCCCTGCAAAAAGTCCAAACTCTTTGAGACAACTCCCTTACTTGCAAATATGTGAGAACATACTGTGCGTAATGGATTCATCAAAGCAGACCAATCATTCAGGGATCGATGGTGCAAAACTAGGTTTGCTCACCTGTCATATCAACATCATTGAGCATCTGGTCAATGTTTGCAATAGATGGAGTAGCATTGATCTTAGCGACCTCATCGTTGATGGCCTTCAGCTTGTCTAGGGTGTCGCTAGTGGAGGCGTTAGCTGCTGCTGCTGCTTCCTTTGCTGCATTGATCACACTACCAATGTCATCTGCAGTGAGAGAAAATGGAAAACAAGGTTAAAACTAAAAAGAAGAATTTTTAGAAACATATTGGCCATTCACACTGTGTTCAACAATGAAGAACTGTCCTTTCACCATAAGTTACGTTGCTGTCAACTGTTTCACCTACCTCTCTGAATGCCTGTTAAATCAGTGTTTATAGCTGCCAGCTCTTTCTCCAATGCATCCTTCTTCTTTCCTGCATCTTCCAATTGCTGCACTTGTTTATTAAGGTCATCTGTGGTCTCTGATACACAAAAAATGACACCAGTCATCATTGATCAACCAATAGGACATACTGTATGTTGTAAAGAGAAAATACCATAAAATGTATCTACTGCAACTACTAAAGTCATTGTTTTGTATTTATGGAAACTTCATACGTTTTTCATGTTACTGAAGGTGTTTGACTCACGTTTTAGATCTTTTTCAGCATTCTTGGCATCTCTAAGGAGCTTTTTACCTTCATCTTTCAGATCTTTTGCTCTGTTGACGACATCACCCTGACTGACATCCTATACAAAACAAATAGCACAAAAACAGATGCATTAGAACCACACTATTTTTCCATCCATCCATATATGGAACCTGCTTTATTCAAACCTGACATTTAGATTTGCTTGTTCTCCTTGCTATTGAAGTAATAATCTGTAATAATCTGAAGTAAATCTGCAAAAGATCTCAAATACAGTTTGACCACCCTGCCCTTGATCCTGATCCTGAATATTTTCATGTCTTGATGAAAAAGGCAGACATGATAAAACCATAAGCTTTGCTACACTAATGCCTAACAAACACCGCCCTCTTACATTCAGTGCTTTGTCAGCGGCCTCCTTCGCCTTCTTGGCGGCCTCTTCTGCAGCTCTGACAGCATCTGTGATGTTCTTGTAGGCATCAATGGCAGCAAGGGCATCCTGAACATCAGCCCGTCCACTTGAGTTCCTCACTGCCCTGTGGACAGAAACATATTTCATCCTCTTCTTTTCAGTGGAACAGTCTGATCTTTCCATTTACAACCCCTTTGCATCTCGCATGGGTCTTTACTTCAGACTTGCTTCAGTGGCTACAAATGACTCAAACAAGGCAACGTGTAACACACAGCTTTTCTTTTCACTAAACAAGACTGTGCTCGCAACAACTGTCAAACTTAACCCATCTCCGATGTCTTCCTGGCTGCTCTTTCACTTCCTCGCTTATCAAAGCTGCTTTAAGTGGAAAGAAAACATGATGACAGGCCTACATGCAGGTAATCACATGTCTTTCCAAGTCGGATGAAAAGATTAGAAGAAAAAACAACATATGAGAGTATCTGAACTGCATCTGTTGAAGCCAACTGTGTATCATGAAGCCTCATGCATTTGCTTAAAAAACATCACAGATTTATGTCATTTCTGATGCTGTATGATGGAGAAAAATGGAGAATAACAGAGGCTTACAGATACAGGAGTAGTGAAAAAATGTCATTGTGAATACTGAATGCACCACAATGAAATGTGACCTTTGCATTAAACCCATCACATGTGCAGATGTGGCGCTATCAACATAGCCCGAGCAGCAGTGAAGTGGGGATGGTACCATGGTACCACAGTGGTGGCCGGGCTGGGACTTGAACTTGCAACCTTCTGATCCCAAGCGACAAGGTCTTAACCACTAGGCCCCAATGGTTCTTAGTCACGGAACATGTATTAGCCTCACAGCTCCAGTGAAAAGCTAAAGATGCATATGTAGACATTTCCAGTAAAATTAAAATCATACTTTTCTCCAGGCAAAAACACCATTAAGCACAAATGGAAATGGTTGGCATGATATTTCATGTGTAAAAGTTGGGATCCTCTAGAACAGTGGTCCCCAAGCACCAGGCACCAGGCCTTGGACTGCTACCAGACCTTGGAGCGTTTCAAACCAGGCCGCAGGTCGGTACCGGGCCTTACAAAAATGTTAACTTTTTTTTTTTTAATATGATCTCAATACGTAGCATCTACGTATGTTGGAGACTCAACTTTGCCGGTATTCTGGATGAAAGTCATGGCAGAAAACCTTGAGATCACCACAACAGCACTGAAAACTTATTCTGAAAAGACCGTTTACACGTTACCATAGTGACCAGAGCAGTTGAGGGGCAGAGGAGGACGTTACTCTTATCGTTGTTAGCGCATTTCAGAAAGACGCTGTGAAAAAAGTTAAATAATTACACAGTGGATTCACGTTTATTATTATATTTACAAAATACCAGTTTTTGTGTTGGTCTTATCATTTTATTTTGTTGTTTTTATCCGCGACACCTTAAATGCCGGTCTGCAAAAATATTGTCTGACATTAAACCGGTTCGTGGTGCGAAAACGTTTGGGGACGGCTGCTCTAGAACATGGGTGGGCAACTCTGGTCCTGGAGGCTCCAGCACAGTTGGTTAGACACATCTGGCTCAATTCACGTTTTAATAGTCCAGTTTAGTGAGCACTTCAGGCAGGGTAAAACTGTAAAAATGTGCTGGGGACCACAGTTGCTCACCCGTTCTTGAATAATCAAAAAAAAAAGTTAACATTTTTGTAAGGCCCGGTACCGACCTGCGGCCTGGTTTGAAACGCTCCAAGGTCTGGTAGCAGTCCAAGGCCTGGTGCCTGGTGCTTGGGGACCACTGTTCTAGAGGATCCCAACTTTTACACATGAAATATCATGCCAACCATTTCCATTTGTGCTTAATGGTGTTTTTGCCTGGAGAAAAGTATGATTTTAATTTTTAATAATCTCTCCTGCATTCACTGGATTATTTGCCTTTTCTTGTGCTTTCCTCAAGTTTTACACTTTTCATTATCGATTTCCCTAGGCTAGACTGAGCAAAAAGCTTCCCTTTAAACATATTCAGTGTGAACCTCCTTTTACAATGCTAATCATTAAAGCAAAATAATTATTTCAAAATTGTGAACAATATATGACTGAAGAGATTTCCTTACTCCTGAAGTTCTTTGGCCAGTTTGCTCAGCAGAGCTGCATGATCTTCTGCTTTCTTCACCAGACCCTCCTTAGCAGCCGCCTGTGAGATGATGTTCACTCTGTTGATGAGATCTGTCTTTGCTCCATCCAGCTGTGCCGCCAGCTGTTCGTATTCCTGTTCAGGTCGAAAAATAAGAATACTGTCCAGACAACTCAGCTACAAATCTGGGAGATCTTGTCCACAGAGCAGAATGCAAGTAACGAAAGTCCAAGATTAGGACTAACTCACCTTATCTCTTCTCCTATTGGACGTTATCTGATAAATTACAAATTCAAGTTTTGGGAAATAGCTTCATAACATCTCTTTTTTGAGACCTCACCTTTTTGCTGTCACTGAGCATGTCCAGCAGGTTTTCCGTGTCATTAAGCTGTCGTTTTGCTGCAGTGATGTCATTAGAAACATCGTCTCGCTCTTTCTCCAGGTTCTTTATTTTATCCTGAGAAAAAAGAAACCAAAAAGACATAAACCTTAATAAAAAAACATTGATCAGGCTCATTCTGCCACTTAAACTAACATTTTACTTCTGTTTTCCATTCAACACCATATCTGCAAGAAAATGGTCTTCTACCTCTTCCTGGACCACAGCAGAGGTGAATTTCAGAATCAAAATCAGAATCAGTTTATTTTGGCCCAGTATGTATTTACATATGAGAAATTTGATTCAGGCTGATGGTGTCCCTCTAGTATGTTCAAACAACAAGACTATGCACATATAAGATACAGACAGTACAGTATAACACACATGGTACAGTATACATTGTAGACAAGCATATATATACACACACACACACACACACATACATACATACATACACACACACTAGGGGTGGGCCACAATATTGATATTGCGATATATCGTCATCCTTGCTCACGCGATACGACAATCGGCGGAAATATCGATATTTAAATTTGCCGCCATGTTGACTCGTCGGTGTCGCTACCTCTCCTCTCCTCTGGGTGGTGCTGCTCCGCTTACAGACAGAGTTAAAACCATCGCTGTAGCGGAACGCGCGTTAGTTTTAACAATGTCTATGTCAGACAAATTATGGAGCGATCTGAGTTCTATGACTAAGAGGAATGTGTCAAACTCCTTGTAAATCTCACATTAGTGTTGTCATGTCTGAATTTATGTTTAATTGTTCCTGTACCTGGAAGATGCTTTGGACAAAACGTCAGATACATGAATAAACGGAAATGTTGTTAGCACGATGCTAGCGCAGCTTGCTAAGTGGCAAAGGGAGCAGAAGTAAAGACCCTGAAGCTGAAGTAGCCGTTGCTTTGAGCTTCCGATCGTGGTCGCAAAGCAAATGTAGGAAATGTGACAATAGCATTGCTTTACTTAAGTAAATTAATAACGCATCCCTGTGTTTCTGTGTTATATCGCACGACAATGACGTAGCGATATAACACAGAAACACAGGGATGCGTTATTAATCGATTATCGTGATATTATTGTTATCGTGGGCCACATATCGTATATCGTATCGTGAGATACCCTGCCATTGCCACCCCTAACACACACACACAAACAACAGTACACATACATGCTTTTGTGTAAAATACATAATATACATAGAATATAAAATTGTATGCATTGTAAAGTGTGCGTTATAAAATGTATTAGAATCCACAGTCTATATCAGACAGTAGAGTTTCTGTATTCTTACCAGCAGATTGCTCAGGGTTTGATTGTTGAGGCTGTTCTGGTCGTTGGCCTTCTGCACCGTGTCATTGGATTCTCTGAGGATTTCCTGCAGTTCCTGCAGCTTGTTTTCATAGTCCTTCAATAGGTCCCTGATCTTATTGGCTGCGTCCTTATTCTGCTCATACTGTTTAGTGCAGTTGTTCTTGACATACTCTAGAACTATACACACACACACACACACACACACACACACACACACAAATGTACGAGAGAGAGAGTAAGAAATTGTCACTCCTGTTTCCATGATCTTTCTGAAGTTCTTGACATCAATGGGCTCTGGTCCAGTAAGTTCTCCATCCACTCCTTAGGAACCCTCAGACTGTCCATTCTCTCTCTCTCTCTCACATGAGTTGGGTTGGAGCAATAATGAGGACTGTCTAGAGGTCCCTGGGAACTGGTTTCCAGAACGTTTTTCCAAGAAGGAAAACACCATTTCTGTAGGACACTGAAAAACGTTCTTTAATAATGTACTGATGTATATTTTAGAGACTTTGCTCTTGTGATCAGGAGGTTGTAGGTTCAAGACCTGGCCCAGGCACGACTGAGGAACACTTGAGCAAGGTACCATCCCAATGCACTGCCACTTGGGCGCTGTTGACAGCTGCACTGCTGAGTTAAAACGCAGAGGTTTCATCTGATTGTGTGTTGAGAACCGTTCATAATAAGAAAATACTAATTTTAAATAAATTTCCCCATTTTTAAACTAGGGATTACGAAAAGGACAATGTATTGTGAGACGGCGTTATAGGAAAATCAGTCCCGATGGGGCAAAGAAGACCCCTTCTCCCGTTTAATTTTCCCATAAGGACCTTCTTACAATAAATTACACTTATTATATGGATCCATGATGCATTTTATATGTATATTGATCGATTTTATTGCAATTTTGTAGAAAATATAGTGTGAATGTTAGTCGTCGCTCAGTAACATGCCATATTATAATTATATTACTTTCCAAAAAACTCAATTACAGGTTCAGGACAGGGGGTTTACCTTTAAAGCAAAACAATTCATTTAATAAACCATGTTGATTCGTTCAAATACACAATGATATGAACGAAACACAATGACGTACGTTTCTGTGCCTCATCCAGCTCCTGTACAGCTGCGTCCTGCTGGGCTTTAAGGCTCCTCTCCTGCATTTCCTTCACCATGCGCTCAGCTTCCGCCACAAGTTTATTCACATCCCCATCGGGCACCGTCCCATTTCCCCGTTCAGAATCTCTGATCTGCTGCAGGAGCTCTGAGACAAAGGCATATGTAATTACATATACTGAATATTTTATCTACTGCGCGTGTTATCTACTGTACTTCAATACGATGAATATTTCAAATACACCATTGAGACAGATTAATATAAAAGACAATATAAAAATATAAAAAATATATAAAAATGTTTCAAGTAGGACGTATATGTAACTTAAAAATATATATATATACAATGACATATCTAAATAAATTTACATATCCATGTCTAGCACTATGTATTGTACAGTACCTGGGAATTTGATCATTTCAGTGAATCTGATGTCATTTTATATGAATATGAAAGGGAACTGTGTATTAAATGAAGCTGATATCAGCTTTGTACATGCACACGTTTACCTTGGATCTTTTTGAGCAGGTCCAGGATCTGATTGTTGAGCTCTTCAGCTTTTTGGTGCGTTTTCTCAATAGCTGCAGCAGCATTTTCAGCTTCTTTTGAGCGTTTTTCAGCCTGGAGCACACACAACATTAACATATATATTTACACTCATTCACTGGAGCTTTAATTAAAAGTGTTACGCACCCCAGAGCCCTACAGTACCTTCTGCGTCAGTAAATTAATGTCTTTACTCAGACTCTGTGTGTCCTGCTCCATCTGAGCCACTTTAGGACCCAGTCTGTCCACTGCAGCGCTGTAATCACTGACCACTTTCTGAGGGAACAAATGAAAACACTGTTCAGGACTCCGCTTTAAAGGAAATGTGTTTATTAAATAATCTCTGCCACATCTTTGTCATAGGGTCAGGTACCATGAAGCAAAATGCCAACAATGTCTGGTAAAAAACTGAATTAAAAATAGATTAATTGGGGGGAAAAATGAAACAATTATCTACACTTTTATTCAATTAATTTTTTAATTTTACTTATTTTTTTTTAAACTTTTATTTTAATTGATTTAATTTAATTATCTACAGCATTTAAGGATTTTTTAACGTTTAAAACCATAGCGTATACCGTGTCTATCTGGACATACAGCTAGTTTTGGCTTCAGTGTATCTGCATTTTCAGGCTACAGTTGTTTAGCCCCGCCCCTTCGCACTGACGTTATAAGGAGTGTTTCACCTCAGAATGAGGGTTATTTACATACGTCTTAAAGGCACAGTAACAAAAATGGTCTGCTTAGTTTAAGAGCTTAAAGAGGACTATAAAGGTAAAAACAGACTTGCACATACATAGCTGCAAAAACTGGTTTATGTAAGAGGATGGTGTGACTGTTTTTTTTTTATAGATTACTATATAATATTGTATTTCTGATATATAAAAAAGGATGAAGGGTAGGCTATATGAAGTGTACACGGTGTGCAACAATACCTTAGTCTCAGCAATGGCCTCTTCCAGCTTCTTCAGGTGTTCATAAGCTGAGGAACTGGAATTTAATCCATCCAGCTGATCTTTCATCTGACTGAGCTCGGCTTCGAGTCGATCAAGGTCGTTCAGTAAGGTCTGGGCACAGTTGTCACACTCTGGTGTGGGGTAGAGATAAACATCATGCTGGTTTGCAGCTCAGATTTCCTCCGTACAGACGAAAACAACGTAAACTTCAAAGCTACAACTACCGTACCATGACATTGCTCTTCCGTGTTGGTGTCTTTGGGCTCCTGTGCATTATTACACACTGCAAACAGAGGATTGTGGTTAGAAACGACAGGAAAATTCAAAACTGCACAATAAAATCATTGCATCAACCACACACACAGATAATGTGTGAAGCTAGTGTGATGGGAGAGGTTGAAGATCTTTCTGAGAAGTTATTTTTATTGGTCTGACTGATGAAAGCCTTTTCTCACTGATACAAACCTTAAACTGCTTCTCTATTACCAGTAATGTTGGTTGATATAATTCAATATGGTACAAACTGATCAGCCATAACATTAAAACCACCCGTTTAATACGGAGAAGTTCCCCTCATGCTGCTGAAACAGCTCAGACTGTGGTGCACTGTGTGTTCTGAGCCTTTTCTATCAGCATTAACATTTTGTACAGCAGGAGATCCTCTTTGGAATTACACCCAACACTTCACTTCCCACGTGCATCAATGAGCCTTGGGTGCCAATGACCCTCCCACTGATTCACCAGTTGTCCTTTCTTGGTTTAGTAGGTACTAACCACTGCTCACCTGGAACACTCTACAGGACCTGCTGTTCTCCAGCCAATCAAAATGAGGCCCTTGTCAACTTGGTTCATACATTTGCCTTTCCTAATTCTAGCACGTCAATTTCAAGAACTGGATGTTCACTTGCTGCCTGGTATTCACTAATACATTTATATATATTTTTTTTAAATATTTAACATTTACTTAAAAAAATCCTAATTTTAGAAATGATTATCCATAAAACAGTTAAAAAATATATAGTTTTCTTTGAATTTTTTTTAAGGTTTTATTTCATCTCCATGTCTAATGCTGGTTGCATTAGTTGTTAAGTACATATATGGCCTTCTTGATTTCCATACAACCTACTGATAAGAGGATTCTCTTCATGTTAAAGCATTTTCTAATATATTATAACTTATATGTTTGTATCTGTATCTAATATTAGTCCATTTCTGTTTTCCGCAGCATATACTGATTAGCTTTTAGAGGCATTCAAGAATTTCTCATGGCAAATAACTGTCAAAAAGTGAACAAATCTAAATATTGCCATTCTTGTCCAATCAGTTGGATCCAGAGACAAAATGCTTGTTCAAAATAGCCCTTCATTCTCAATTATAGTTTCCAAAACAATGTGTTTTTCAGAGGGATTTCTGGTGCGGCTGAGGCAACCCAATTTATTAGCTGTTTTAAAATGGCCTGGTACTTTATTCATCTGACTGCAATAAATAATGAAAAAAACATCCAAGATGACATGAAAAGTTGTGTACCTCCAGTCGTTGTGGAGCAGGAGTTCCCATTGCAGTTGCATGGGCGACACCTACCCCCCAACATCTTGGGGTCGCCATAGTATCCAGGAGCACACCTAGGAAAGAGGAAAACACTCATTCCAGCTCATTCTGCTGAATCAGCGCTGCTCTACTTACTGCTGGTACACGGTTTCTCAATTCCTGAAGTTCATTCTCCCTGTTCCAACATTACTAGTTCAACACATTTTCAAATAAACGGAGTTTAAGTAAATGACATCAGGTTAAAAAAATCATTTATAGACTGAATACATGTGTGTAATGTATTAATGCAGGTTCTGGGCTGTTTCTGAGCTGCATGATCACATGACAGACTTCAGTGAAGCTCACCTCTCACATCTTTCCCCAGTGTATCCGGTTTTACAGAAGCACTGAAGTCTTCCAGCCACGTCACTGCAGCCCAGAGCAAAGCTGAAGCATCAGACACCAACCATGAGTTCACAGAGACATCAGAGAGTGTGTTACAAAACAAACATGAAGCTCTTGACCATAAAGTAACTCTGTGATGGAAGTTCTAGATCTACAATGTGGTGCCGCACGTTCGCTTCTTTAATTTTGCATTGAAGTTAATCAGGATTAATCCACTGGTGGACTTGTTTAAAACTGAGCTTCTCTAATGAGTATAATCATCACTGTTGAGATGTTTGGCACACTCACTATATGTGGACAAAGTATGAAATTGTAAATGAACAGTACTGTGTAAAAGTTCAAATTGTTTCCATTTATCTCACAAGTAAATGTCTTTCTGAAGGAAAACACAATTTCTCATTAGAATAAATGCAAACTTGCTGTTCACGGTGTTAATTTTATTTTGATCAACTAATATTAGTGATCTGAAAATAAAGAAAAAACGTACTACTCTTACATATACATTTCTCAAAACCAGCACTGTATATTTTGTTGAACTGCCACTTAGACACAGTGTAAGTAGTTAAAATACACTTAAATTTGATACTTCAAAGTGATACACAGTAATCAGAGCAAAGCCCTAAATACTGAGAGGTGTTTCTGCACACTTGCTGACATGGACTCACTTGTTACTCGCCAGGTGAAGTGGGCACGGACAAATCGTACACGTCCTCAGAGCGGCACTGCCATAGTAGCCATCCTTACACCGCTCGCAGTGGTCTCCAGCAGTGTTGTCCCGGCAGTTCTGCAGGAAGAGATACAGTACATATATACATATATACAATATATGTGATTTAGTAGAATAATAAATAAATAAATAAATAAATAAATAAATAAATTACACTGTACACACAGAATATATGTCTATACAATCAAACCCCATTAGCTCGCCAACCTCGCCTCACGCCTGACATGTTAATGCTGGCTCTGATACAAAAGTCATGGCATGAGGGTACATGATATAAGGCAGTCCGCTCCCTGGTGGTTGGGGACCACTGGCCTAGACGTCAACCGTTCTTACGTAATATGACAGACTCTTCACTCGTCCAAAACCAACCACAACACAAACCTACAGGTTTCTGTGGATCGGGAACATGACTAATAGAAAAGATCTGAGTAAAACCCTTCTTAAGGCAGAAATATACTTGCTGTAAAAACTATCATGTAAACGTTAGCAGCCTAGCATGCTTTCAATATTACCTGTTTTCAGCTTTAGCATTCAATTGAAGGTTATAACGAACAATAATTAAAAAACACTTAGTGTCAGTTCCA